>VCJN01000661.1:0-57365 GCA_006384855.1 Tetraselmis striata
AACTATTTGTAAACCAATCAACCATGGGAAAGCAGCTGCCACGGCTCCAAGCATGAACTGCGAGCAACACCTCGTGCTAGGCGCCTGCTGGCTGACGTATATGGCTGGTGCGGGTGCAGGATGGGTCGCCCTCACCCGGCACGAGCGCCCTTCTGGACGATGCCCTAGCGGCCATTGCCAACGCGCTGGCGCAGGCCGAGGCAGCCCCAGCGGCACCGGCACCGGCACCGCCGGCGTCCCAGGGCCAGGCTGCCGAGGGCGTCCAGGCGGGGCAGAGCCTGCTGGCGCAGCTCCAGGGGAGCGCCAAGAAGGCGCCCAGGAGCAAGCGGGCCGGCAAGGCGGCGGCCACACCGGCCGCTGAGGGGGGCCGCCAGGCGGGGCAGAACCTGCTGGCGCAGCTGCAGGGGAGCCCGGCGCCGGCCACCCCCCCGCCCGCTGCTGCCGCCGACAAAACCGAGGCGTCCATCAATGCCGCCACCGTCGCGCTGCAGGGGCTGCTGGGCATCGGGGGCCCCCCCAAGCCGGCGGCGGGGGCGCTGGCGCCTCCCCCCCCGCCGCCGCCGCCGGCGGTCCCTCCGCCGCCCGCCGCTTCGGGCCTGGGCGACATCTGGGACAAGCTCCGCCAGCAGCACCAGGCGGCGGTGGAGCAGGCGCCGCCCCTACCACCGCCCGCGGCGGACCTGCCTCCGCTGCCGGCGGGCGCCAGCCACGCCTCGGTGCTGGAGGGCGGCGCAGCTCGCGTGGGCGGCGCCATGCCTCCGCCGCCTCCGCCCTCGGCGGCGCTCCTCGGCGGCAACGGCAAGCCCAGCGCCAGCCGGGAGCCCGCATCGGGGCAAGAGGCACCCAAGAAGGAGGACGCCGGCCAGTTCTGGGCGATGCTCACCGGCGGCAACAAGTAACGGCGCGAACCCGCACCGGAGCGGCCCGGCGACGCTTTACCGGCACAAAACCGTGTTGTCGGCTGCAGTCTACCTGCGTGTGGGCTCTATCGCGCCTCCGCTTTCGCAAATTTGGCCGTGCTTGCATCCCATGCGCCTATTTAAAGATCACCGCATAGCAGCGAGCGTCGTATGGCAGTCGTCGTGTGGGGAATATGGGCACGCTAGGGGAAGAAGGGGGGGGGGAGGGGGGTCATGAGCGTATATGGAGGCTTGCTGGCAAGGGGGTAGCAGGGGTGTTGCCTGGGTGGGGGCCATGTCTGCGACGAACCCGTTGGCTACAGTACCCGTCGTGTGCCCGTCGTGTGCTCTGATAACATCAACATTGCTGCAACTGATGTTATGGTTGGCGGCCTGCCCGCTTGTCATGCACTCCCCCTACACACTGAAGGAGGCATATGTTACACTATTGTAATTATGCAGCAGCAACACAAGTTTTTTTTTTTTGATCAGGCAGTCAGACTTGTATTTCCAGATTATCAATAATGTCCGACATTTGGGTGGGGGGGGGTGGGGGTGGGGGGGGGGGGGGGGGGGGGGGGGGGGGGTAGCGTATCGTATCGGATCGTATCGGATCGTGTCGCGTATCGTTGCGGGTTTGACAATACGCGAAATCCTGTTCCACATCCGAAAACACTGCCTATCTGCACGGTACGAGTCCGCCGCGCAATTGCGAGCGTGCATATACGGATTTATCCTTTATCTTACCAGCGGAGTAATCTAAGAATGGTGGCTTCGCAGCTCTCAGAAACTAACGCTGGGTCCATAATAATATCCCTCTACAGGTGTACGGTTAGCATCCATTCGCATATATTCTATGCTAATGTGCGCCGTACTAAGTAGCGGCGCTTCGCGCCGGGGATTTGAGGAGGTGCCCCTACCTCTTGGGTTGAACCTGGTGCGGGATGCGGGCCGCTTTTAGCCGGCTTGTAGTGTTGATCTTGTAATACTGTTGTTTCCGGGTACAGTGACACTCCCTCTGTAGTGAATACCTCTATAGTGAACCTATCCCTATAGTAAACGGGGGGGGGGGGGGGGGGGGGGGGGCACGGAACGCTTAACACCGTGTTAGGCAGAAGTTACGATCGTCAAACGAAAGGGGCGCGATGCGCGCGCCCATCGGAGGAATGTAGGAGATCTTCGACCATTCAAGCCGTTTCCCTGGAGGAAGCGGCGCCGGTATTCGCGCCAAGTTACGATCGTCAAACGATACGGGCGGGGGGCGCGCGCTTGTCAGCCGAATTCGAACGGGCGCCCGGGGCTCTGCGGGCATCAATCATTCATTGTGCCTCGATCCACACGACTCAGCGAGCCTCTACCCACTCCCGCACTGCTTCAACCACGCCCCGCCGCAGCGTATAGCACGACATGTTCGCCCACTCCGCCGACTCGGATGCGGAATCGGACGAGATGGGGGTTTTGGATCCGGTCACGATCGCGCAAATAGTCGCCGAAGAGGAGGAGACTACTGCCAATGATCTCTCTCGGCGCCTCTGCAGTATTCTGCTGCTGGGGGCGCCAGATCTGCAATGGGGCGACCCGGACGATGACTTCGACCCCATGGACTACTTCGTCGTTCCGGAGGATGGCGGCGGGCGCCGACAAGGCGGGCGGGGCACAACGCGTGGACCCTTGGAGGTAGCGCGCCGCCCCTACCAAGAAGCCTCTGAAGATGGGTCGCGGGAAGAAAAGAGGCAGCGCGACTTTTATAACGGCAAGTGGTACACCCGATACCTGTCTGGTATGCGTCAGGGATCACTGGCCTGGGACGAATTCCGTTTCAAGTTCCGAGTTCCTTGGCCCATGTTCAACTGGCTGGTACAGCGGACTCGTGCCTCCAAACTTTTCCCCGACGAGACGCTAAAGAAGGCTGGCAGCCCTCCCGCACCGCTCGGCTTGAAGCTTGCTGCGGCTCTCCGTATGCTTGCCCTGGGCATCCCGATCGACGGCATTGAGGATAGTTCTGACTTGTCCAAGGCTACCTTGGGAACTTTCATGTTCGGTATGGGCAGGCAAGAAGGCAAGAAGCAGACTGTGATAGGATGGTTTCGGTGGTTCGTCCAGACTTTTCAGCCTGTGTGGATCCAGGCGCCGCGAACGCAAGCCGACGTGCAGAAGCAGCAGCGCATCTTTGCTCGTTGCGGCTTTCCCGGTGCCGTATCCAGTCAAGACGCTGTCCACAATGGCGGTTACGACAACGCCCCGGCTTCGGAGCGCGCCAATATGGTTGGCAAGGAGGGGTACCCTACGCTAGCTTGGAATGTGAATGTGGGTCACCAGAAGTGAGCCCCCCCCCCCCCCCCCCCTCTACACTCGCCCCAAACCAGCGCAATTCTTGCTGGTTCAAGCGCCTCAGCGCCGTTCTTGTATCTCCCTCAAATGTTGTGCTGTTATGTACCTCTGCTGTGCAGGTTGATCTTTTCTGTCCACGGTCCCTTTGCTGGGGGTCGGAATGACAAAACCATAGTGAGAGATGACCCATTCATAAGTGAGGTGCGTGCTGGCGGATTGATTCTTCCCGCTTGCGCTATGGTGGTTCCCTCATGCCGATTGAATGCTGGGGTTGGTTTCAACTGCAGGTGAGAGAAAACAAACTGTTCACAGAGGCCACATGGCAGACGTATAGATCTGATGGCAGCCTGCGCGAACACAAGGGTGTCCATGCCATCAATGACGGGGGTTACCACAGATGGAGAGAGACGATTTTGACGGGGGTCAAAAGCCGGATGAGGCTGGCACACTTGCCCTGGCGGTTGCTGGCGCTCTCAGCGAAAGTGTGCGAAAGGACTCGGAATGTGTATTTGGGATCAAGAAGAAAAGGTGGCGTGTTCTGAAGGTGTGACATTATGACGGGCCCTGTGCGCAGCTGGCAGTGCCGTGTTATGGCACATGTGTTTGTTTGTGTGTGTGTGTGTGTGTGTGTGTGTGTGTGTGTGTGTGTGTGTGTGTGTGTGTGTGATGCGTCGGTGATGGCAGCCCATGTGCATATGTACATATGCCGCTCACGCTGTGTTGTGCGCTGTGTGATAATATTTACATGTGTGCGCTGCTCAGCGCCTGACTACATACTGGCAGGCGCTGCCTCCGGGTGGCAGCGCTCTGTGATTATATGTGTGTGTGGGGGGGGGGGGGGGGGGATGCGTCGGTGATGGCAGCCCATGTGCATATGTACATATGCCGCTCACGCTGTGCTGTGCGCTGTGTGATAATATTTACATGTGTGCGCTGCTCAGCGCCTGACTACATACTGGCAGGCGCTGCCTCCGGCTGGCAGCCCTCTGTGATTATATGTGTGTGTGTGTGTGGGATGCGTCGGTGATGGCAGTCCATGTGCATATGTATATACATATGCCGCTCATGATGTGCGCCATATGATGAAGTATATAGGCTGTGCTAATCCGCCCCTGTGTCACAGGTCCCTTCGAATGTGTCAACCAAAGAACAATTGGACGACATGTTCCGGTCGTGCTCAACACTGCACAACATGTTGTCGCAGTACGATGGTCTCAACACAATCGGGGAGCGTGATGATGACTGAGAGCCGCTGGAGTTGGACGCCATCGGGGGGACAGCATCTGCGGCGGTGGAAATGATCAATGAGCAAATGCGGATGGACGCTAACCCGGAGGATCTGCCAACTGACCTCGTCGATTCGGATGTAGGTGCCGCCGACGTGCCAGATTTACCGTAGCTGAGCAGCTCATCAAGTGGACAGCGCGTATGCATGTCCATGTCGGTACAGATCTGAGTATAGTAGGTCGGCAGCCAGCATCAGCAGAGGAGGTAGAGCAGGATGAGGACTACACCAGTAGGCAGGAAGCCATAGCTGAGCATATCAGCTACATGATCAGAAAGAAGATGTTATGCAAGCTGAAGCATGCCAGCGTCTGCAGGCCAGTGTGTGACAGGCATGTGAATGGCTGCCCAGGGCCATGGCATGATACTCTGTGAAACGTGTCTACATATACTTAGGGTAGGGAAGGTGTAATGGATGATGCCTCTGTGACATTATTTCCTATATGGGGGTGGGGGGGGGGGGGGGGGGCGGGGGGCTATGCTGACTATTCTAGAAACAAAGTTGGTGGCCCGGCAGCAGCCTTGTCCTGCAGCATCTGCCCTACAGTGGCAGGGTTGTAGTCAGAGGGAGCAGGAGAGCTGTAATCCACAGGGGCCGGGTTGGCTTGCTGGGGGGCGGTAGGAGCCTCATCCTCTTCTTCCAAATTTTTCATGAGGATCTGCATCGCCTTGTCCCTCTGTTGCGCATTGCCGTGCTTCAGCAGGAGTTGTGCAGTCCATATCTTGTTGTTCTTGGAAAGTGCGGAGGCAGTAGAGTTGGATGCCTTCTTCAGCTCCCCGAAATGCTGTGCCACAAGGTTGTAAGCGGCCTCAGTCCGCTCCCCCTCACGACGAGTCCTCTTGCGGCTGTTCTCAAGCTCACGTTGAGTGGCGCGGCCTGTGGCTGGACCTGCGCCGGTGGGGGGTGTACCACCGAGGCAGAACTCGCCAATGTTCTTGCCGTTGGGCAGCTGGCCGAATAGAACAAAGCACTCCCAGGCGGGCTCGGTCCAAGCGGTAGGGATCGGCTTGCCCCGCACGCGGGCCCTGGACGAGCTGAAGTGCTCCCAATACTCGAGCTTGGCAGCGCTTTGCACGTCTGCCCATGTCTTGCCGCTTGGTGGCTTCTCGTCGGGACCGAGGTGTCGGCGCAAGATAGGCAGGATCTCGTTCTGCACAATCTTCACGATCTCGGCATGCTTGGTGAACAGAGGGCTCTAGCCCTTATTCTTGCCTGACTCGGTAAAGGAGGTGCGACGCTCGTAAGACTCCTCGATAGTCGGGTGACCATCCTTCCCAGGGGTCCAGATACCAAGGGCCACGACGTCCGAAGCAAACTTGTTGTAGAAAGATTGTGCGAGCTTGGCGCGCTTGAGCACTGTCTGCGTGGACTTGGAGCGATTGGCGGCCAAGACGCAGCGGACGGCGACTAGCACCTCCCCCAGCGCCCACTTCGAGTTGGCTTTGACCGTCGGCGCAACTGCGCCCTCGCCATCACCGATGCCGTCTTCACACGCAGATTCAACTTCCGGGGAGATAAGGGCTGGTGAGGCGTCGGCGATGGCGTCGTCAGCGTCGGTCTCGCCCTCGCCCACGTCGTCGTTGTCGTCCCAGAAGGCATTCTCAACAACATCACGGGCAACATCGCCCGCAGCGACTGCATGAGGCGACTCAACCATCCGCGCATAAGCCTCGTCGACCAGGGCAATGAAGGAGGAAGGAGCAGTGGCGGGGTCGGTGGTGTGTGGCGCTGGCATAGTGGGAGCTACGACGTGACGCCTCGTTGACCTGACTGCGCGCAGTCAGCACACGTGTCAATACCTTGACCGCGGGTGGCTGGGGGGGGGGGGGGGGGCAGCCGGTGCGTCGCCTGCACCGAGAAATGCGGACGTGTTGGCACGCTTCGGGACGGACGGCGGTGGTACAGAAGCTGCGAGGGGCCGGAGGGGGGGCGGGGGGGCCAGGACGCGCGATCGCGCATGTTGGGCTCACCTGATGTCTTTCGTCGGAGGAAATGGCTTTCGTCGGAGATCTCCGACGAAACGGCTGACGGCTGTAGGAAATCACTCCTCCGACCATTCTCCGACGAAGTTATAGGGCGCGAGACCGCTTTGGGGGTTGCGCGTCCCATTTCCTACAGCCGGGGTATCCGGGTGTGTTCGGTACGATTCTACGATCCCGGACGTTTCGTTTGACGATCGTAACTTCTGCCTTGGCTACCTCTATAGTGAACCTACCGCTATAGTAAACGGGGGGGGGGGGGGGGGGGGGTCCCGAATGGGGGTTCCCTACCTCTATAGTGAACCTCCAGTACTTTACTTGCTGGAAAATAGAGCGTCGGCTGCGGTGGCGGCGTGCGCGGGGGCTCTATAGTGTACTGCAGTGTCACAGTGTTATTGGCGGCATATACTGTATATTCGTTGCATGCACAATCGGTGCTGCCATCACAGCAACGCAGGCCTCGCCGCCATGGCGGAACCCGCTCAGCGCTGCTGCTATGGCATGCACTGCGTAGTTGCCGCCAGGGGAGAGCCCGGCGGGCCAGAGCTGAAAGAGTGTGGTGTAGCGGGTTGCACCGCATTGTCGCACTACGTGTGCCAGGGGGAGTACGAGGCCAAGTTTCCCGAGAAATACACTGACGTGCCAATGGCCCACCTGTGCATCTTTTGCCTAGCAAGATCGGCAAAGGGCCCTGTGCTCTTATTTCGCCGCTGTAGGAAGGGTGCAGCCCACAGATGACAACCCCCATCCCTCTCAGGGCTGGGGTGCTGTTTGATGTATTGCAAGAAACGATTCCCACCTGTCTAAAGGTCAATCGCTCGCCCCGCCACAACGATAACCGTCTGACACTACCCCTGTAGTGAAAACCCTACCCCTACAGTGAACACATTCACTGCTGAGGTAGGCTGCCGGAAGGCTATAGTGAATACCTCCATAGTGAACCTATCTCTATAGTGCTGAACGAGGGGGGGGGGGGGGGGGGGGGGACCGAATATTCACTATAGAGGTAGTGTCACTGTAATACTGCTTTTAGGCTTAGATTTGTCAGTAATTTATTTTTTAAGAGAAGTATTATTTCGTAAAAGAGATTAAATCTGCAAGCCGCGTAAAAGCGGGCCGCTGACTACTGGTGTGCGTTACAAAAAGGCCAGTGCCCAACCCACCGCTAAAAGTTGTATTACCCAATTAAAAAAAAAGCAGTACTACAAGATCAGCAATACAGTACAAGCCGCCTACAGGCGGCCCGCATCCCGCACGAGGCCGCGCAGGTCGGGCCGGTCGTCAGGTCTACGGGGCGGGCACGGCGCGAATCGCCATGCCCGCCGCCTGTACCGGCACCGGACGCCGGACGCCGTCGTTCGACCGTCGCCCGTCCGTCGACGGACGCCGGGCCCCGGGTCGGCGGACTGCCCCCGCACCGCGGCGACCCCTTTTTACAGCATCATTTTACAGCATGTACTTGGACTACCGTATAGTCGCTATAAAAATAAGGAAGGCAAGTCTCGCTTGCTGATTCAGCAGTAAAAACGCGCTGCGGTACCGCGTATCAGACGGATATATGACGTGCTTGGGCTAGAATACACGCGTATCCATTCAGAACTTTACCGTACACGTACCAGTACCCTTAAAATCAAACGGGCGAACACCGAACGTATGACGGTTCATACACGAAGCGCGTATGACGGACGGAGGACGGAGGACGGACGGACGGACGGACGGACGGAGGACGCCTTAAAATCCGTGATAAAGCCGTATTGTACCCGGTATCGATTCTCTCATATTCCATGCGATTTCGGACGCGGCTCTCCTTTTCCTCCGCTCAACCCAAGAGGTAGGGGAATATATGCGGCGCTTCGCGCCGGGGATTTGTGGAGGTGCCCCTACCTCTTGGGTTGAGCCTGGTGCGGGATGCGGGCCGCTTTTAGCCGGCTTGTAGTGTTGATCTTGCAATACTGTACTGTTGTTTCCGGGTAATACTGCTTTTAGGCTTAGATTTGTCAGTAATTTATTTTTCAAAAGAGAAGTATTATTTTATAAAACAGATTAAATCTGCAAGCCGCGTAAAAGCGGGCCGCTGACTACTGGTGTGCGTTACAAAAAGGCCAGTACCCAACCCACCGCTAAAAGTTGTATTACAGTGACAGTACCTCTATAGTGAATATTCGCCCCCCCCCCCCCCCCCCTCGTTCACTATAGAGGCCGGTTCACTATGGAGGTATTCACTATAGCCTTCCGGCAGCCTACCTCTGCAGTGAGTGAGTTCACTATAGGGGTAGGGTTTTCACTATAGGGGTAGTGTCAGACGGTTATCGTTGTGGCGGGGCGAGCGATTGACCTTTAGCTAGACAGGTAGGAATCTTTTCTTGCAATACATCAAACAACACCCCAGCCCTGAGAGGGATAGGGGTTGTCATCTGTGGGCTGTTGTCATCTGTTGTCATCTTTTGTCATCTGTGGGCGGTGGCATACGCTGATCACGTGGCACGTTGCTCTGGGGGCGACTCCAATCACGCCGCACACGAGTGGGCGGCACATGGCCTTTCCGACATTTGCCACGACGTGAAGTCTGCGCTGGGCGTGGGTGTCCAGATCCTCACGGACCCGTCGGTGCTTGATTCTCTCCCGAAGGGCAGCGACGGGCGGCCTGCCGATGTTGGGCTTTTGGGTATGGCGGCATCCGCGGAAACACGGTTGCTGTCGATACCACCATTGCCCCTATCCTCGGCTTGTCAACCTCGGATCCAACGACTGCTTTGCAGGCTGCAGAGCGCCGCAAAATCCAGAAGTATGACGAGGGTGTCCGAAACGCTGCCGGTATTCTTCGCTTTGTTCCCTTCGCCGTTTCCGAGTTTGGCTCGCTGGCCCCGCACGCCGAGGCTTTCTTGGTGGAGCTCGCGACAGCTAGCCAAGCACACACTGGCCAAAAAATCGGCCAACTCTTGTCTGCGTGGCGCCGCCGTTTCTCCTTGCTCATCAACATGGCACATGCAGACAACGTTCTTGGCGGGGTCGCGGCCGCGCGTGCGGCACGTGATGGTGCTCCTGCGCCTGCGTCGCGTCGCTCGTCGGCATGTGTTGCTATGACCCGGGTCATTGGCTGCAAGCGTCCTCGCCGCAGCTGATAGCCTACCCCGGGGCGGGGGTTCCTTAAGTTCCTGGCAACTAAGTGACTTCGTGGTTCCCTGGACTCTTTCTTGGTTCTTGGCTCCCTATCCTCCTGCTCGACCTTGGTTTCGGACTTATGTCTTTGTTCTGCTGGCAACCTTTCATAGTTGTTGTTAGCTATGTTGTAGTGCGCTTATGTGAAAGCCCTGAAGTAATTAATTTACCTAGAGTACATTGTCATCTGTGGGCTGCACCCTTCCTACAGCGGTGAAATAAGAGCCCCGGGCCCTTTGCCGATCTTGCTAGGCAAAAGATTCACAGGTGGGCCATTGGCACGTCACTGTATTTCTCGGGAAACTTGGCCTCGTACTCCCCCTGGCACACGTGGTGCGACAATGCGGTGCAACCCGCTACACCACACTCTTTCAGCTCTGGCCGGCCGGGCTCTCCCATGGCGGCAACTACGTAGTGCGTGCCATAGCAGCAGCGCTGAGCGGGTTCCACCATGGCGGCGAGGCCTGCGTTGCTGTGATGGCAGCACCGATTGCGCATGCAGCGAATATACAGTATATGCCGCCAATAACACTGTGACACTGCAGTACACTATAAAGAGCCGCCGCGCACGCCGCCAGTAGAGCAGCCGGCGCTCTACTTAACAGCGAGTAAAGTACTAGAGGTTCACTATAGAGGTAGGGAACCCCCATTCGGGACCCCCCCCCCCCCCCCCCTCCCCCCGTTTACTATAGGGCTAGGTTCACTATAGCAGTGTGTTCACTATAGAGGTAGCTAACACGGTGTTAAGCGTTCCCCTCCCCCCCCCCCCCCCGTTTACTATAGGGGTAGGTTCACTATAGAGGTATTCACTATAGAGGTAGTGTCACTGTACCCATTTAAAAAAAAAAAAAGCAGCACTACAAGATCAGCAATACAGTACAAGCCGCCTACAGGCGGCCCGCATCCCGCACGAGGCCGCGCAGGTCGGGCCGGTCGTCAGGTCTACGGGGCGGGCACGGCGCGAATCGCCATGCCCGCCGCCTGTACCGGCACCGGACGCCGGACGCCGTCGTTCGACCGTCGCCCGTCCGTCGACGGACGCCGGGCCCCGGGTCGGCGGACTGCCCCCGCACCGCGGCGACCCCTTTTTACAACATCATTTTACAGCATGTACTTGGACTACCGTATAGTCGCTATAAAAATAAGGAAGGCAAGTCTCGCTTGCTGATTCAGCAGTAAAAACGCGCTGCGGTACCGCGTATCAGACGGATATATGACGTGCTTGGGCTAGAATACACGCGCATCCATTCAGAACTTTACCGTACACATACCAGTACCGTGAAATCAAACGGACGAACACCGAATGTATGACGGTTCATGCACGAAGCGCGTATGACGGACGGAGGACGGAGGACGGACGGAGGACGGACGGAGGACGCCTTATAATCCGTGATAAAACCGTATTGTAACCGGTATCGATTCTCTCATATTCCATGCGATTTCGGACGCGGCTCTCCTTTTCCTCCGCTCAACCCAAGAGGTAAGGGAAACATGATACATATCTTTAATTAATACTAAGCGGCGCTTCGCGCCGGGGATTTGTGGAGGTGCCCCTACCTCTTGGGTTGAGCATGGTGCGCGATGCGGGCCGCTTGTAGTGTTGATCTTGTAATACTGTTGTTTCCGGGTAATAATCAATAATTTATTTTTCAAAAGAGACGTATTATTTTGTACCTGCTCGACCTTGGTTTCAGGCTTATGTCTCTCTTTTGCTGGCAACCTTTCATAGTTGCTGTTAGAGGCATATCATACGGACATCGCGTCATCAGATAATGATGTCATCGGATAGATACTCGCACCGGAGCGTGCCACGTCGTAACTGATGACATGCCCCGCGCCGCTATCTGAAGACAGACCCGCGTGTATACTGTACACTGGGGCATTTCCAAATCGAAATGCCCCCGTGTACAGTATACACGCGTCATCAGATAGCGGCCTCGGCCGGCCCGTTTTCAAAACATTTTCGCCTAGTCCACCCACCTGGCAGGTTCCACCGAGCGATCTCCACAACGGACACCCAGGCGGGGCGTACCCACATAGTGACCCCCCTCCCACCACTACGGAGGGTCATGTTGCCCCGTTGTTGTCCTCGTCGGTGTACGTTCCGTTTGTGTGTGGTGTGTCCATTATGTCCAGTGCGGCCCCGGCAACGGCCAGCATCCGAGGGAACGGGGTCGCGCTGCCCTGCTATTGCGCGTTGCCGTAGGTGCGTGCAAGTAAGCCCTCCTCCTTCGTCTACGGCAAAGCTGGGACGCTCCATGGCTGTCCAGCCTAGATGGGTGGGAGGGACGGGGCGGGAGACACGAGACATGCATGTGTGTGGTAGAACAGACTGTGTTTGCGGGCGCGATGGCGGCGGCCGAAGTAGAAGCGGCGTGCGATATCTGATGACAGACCAACGAATTTGATGTTTGTCCGTACGAATCATATCTCTTGTCATGCATCAACGCTGTCTACGTGGCAGCCCACGGTGCGCGAACGGTAGATGATGACAAGGATTATCTGATGACGCCATGTCCGTATGATATGGCTCTTACTTCTGTTGTAGTGCGCTTTTGTGAAAGCCCTGATGTAATATATAGTCGTATTAATTTTGTAAAACAGATTAAGTCTGCAAGCCGCGTAAAAGCGGGCCGCTCACTACTGGTGTGCATTACAAAAAGGCCGGTACCCAACCCACCGCTAAAAGTTGTATTACCCAAAAAAAAAAAAGCAGCACTACAAGATAAGCAATACAGTACAAGCCGCCTACAGGCGGCCCGCGTCCCGCACGAGGCCGCGCAGGTCGGGCCGGTCGTCAGGTCTACGGGGCGGGCACGGCGCGAATCGCCACGCCCGCCGCCTGTACCGGCACCGGACGCCGGACGCCGTCGTTCGACCGTCGCCCGTCCGTCGACGGACGCCGGGCCCCGGGTCGGCGGACTGCCCCCGCACCGCGGCGACCCCTTTTTACAGCATCACTTTACAGCATATACTCGGACCACCGTACAGGGTACATATATAGTCGCTGTATAAATACTAAGCGGCGCTTCGCGCCGGGGATCTGTGGAGGTGCCCCTACCTGTTGGGTTGAGCGTGGTGCGGGATGCGGGCCGCTTTTAGCCGGCTTGTAGTGTTGATCTTGCAATACTGTACTGTTGTTTCCGGGTAATACTGCTTTTAGGCTTAGATTTGTCAGTAATTTATTTTTCAAAAGAGACGTATTATTTTGTAAAACAGATTAAATCTGCAAGCCGCGCAAAAGCGGGCCGCTGACTACTGGTGTGCATTACAAAAAGGCCGGTACCCAACCCACCGCTAAAAGTTGTATTACCCCAAAAAAAAACAGCACTACAAGATAAGCAATACAGTACAAGCCGCCTACAGGCGGCCCGCGTCCCGCACGAGGCCGCGCAGGTCGGGCCGGTCGTCAGGTCTACGGGGCGGGCACGGCGCGAATCGCCACGCCCGCCGCCTGTACCGGCACCGGACGCCGGACGCCGTCGTTCGACCGTCGCCCGTCCGTCGACGGACGCCGGGCCCCGGGTCGGCGGACTGCCCCCGCACCGCGGCGACCCCTTTTTACAGCATCATACTTGGACTACCGTATATGTAAGGAATAGTCGCTGAATAGTCTCGCTTGCTGATTCAGCAGTAAAAACGCGCTGCGGTACCGCGTTATTTTGGCGTTTTAGACGAATATATGACGTGCCTGGGATAGAATACACGCGCATCCATTCAGAATCTTACCGTACACGTACCAGTACCGTGAAATCAAACGAGCGAACACCGAACGTATGACGGTTCATGCGCGAAGCGCGTATGGGGGAGGACGGAGGAGGACGGACGCCTAACAATCCGTGATAAAACCGCATTGCAACCGGTATCGATTCTCACGTATTCCAGGCGATTTCGGACGCGGCTCTCCTTTTCCTCCGCTCAACCCAAGAGGTAGGGGAATAGAGGTATATAGTCGCTGTATAAATATAGAGGGCGAGTCTCGCTTGCTGATTCAGCAGTAAAAACGCGCTGCGGTACCGCGTTATTTTGGCGTTTCAGACGAATATATGACGTGCCTGGGCTAGAATACATGCGCATCCATTCAGAACCTTACCGTCCTCGTACCTGTACCGTGAAATCAAACGACCGAACACCGAACGTATGACGGTTCATACGCGAAGCGCGTATGAGGAGGAAGGACGGAGGACATTCGTGATTTTTGCAGTATGTTTCCGGTATAATTCACGATAGATTCGTCTTAGTCGCAGGATTTTTACGGATTGTGGTAGCAGTGCCTAGAAATCAAACGAGCACAGATCGAACGTATGACGGTTCATTCACGAAGACGCAGCACACGAGGACGGAGGACGGACGGAGGACGGACGCCTAAAAATCCGTGATAAAACCGTATTGCAACCGGTATCGATTCTCACGTATTCCAGGCGATTTCGGACGCGGCTCTCCTTTTCCTCCGCTCAACCCAAGAGGTAGGGGAATAAATAAACATGATACGTGTGTCCGGATAGACGCAGCCACCCCGCTTTCGATTTCGTACATTAATCGCTACAGTACCTGATACTTTTTTTCGCCCCCGGGACAGCACTGGCACCAGTGAAATCCTTGCAGCCTCTCTACGACGGCCGTTTAGGCAGCGATCAAGTTACGGAAAGCCCTGGGTAGGCGACGCTCCGTTATAGTCAACATTCAAGCAAATTGCCGAAGAACTCTACAACACTAATATGGGCCAGTGATAGAATTCCCAACACTGTTGGATCACCGTCTAAAACACTGCCATCAAAATACCCGGCACTGACCACGAAAGGTCCGCCCTACCCGTTTGGGCGTCGGCCCATTCGAGTAATGCGAGTTGGGACAAGAACCAACCCGCGGAGCAAAGCATTTTGGGAGTGCGGTACATGTGCAACAAAAAAGGCAATGTGAGGGAGGGCCCGACGCCATAGCTGGAAAACTCCCCATCATTCCCAGAAAAATCCGGGGCGCTGTGAAGGGAGGGGGGGACCCCGTCCCAAATATAAAGGCAATTAAGTCCTCAAGTGTCGACGCAATCATAACCTGACTACTAATAAAATCCCTGAAGTCCGTAACTAACAACCCAAAATTATGACGGTGGCACCCCCACCGCGGGCACTCCACCAACACATTTACACATGTTCGATAGTCTTAGATTCACCTCCGCCACATGCAGGGCAGTGTTCAAGGAACCGCTCAGGCATGGCATTAATCCGGGTCAATCGGCAGGCAGTGGGAAATACTCGGGTGCGTAATTCTATCATAATGTGCAGCCCGGCCACAACCCCCGCGGGGACACCCACACCGTACTGTGGCAACGCGGGTTTGACGCATAAGACGTCTGGACATATATACCCCATGTTTTAGTGGTTGTGTGCTAACGATGCCGACGATTCGTAACGCGCCCACACCGATGCCTTTATTTGTTTAGCGGCATCGCGCGCGGCTAGTGACCTCCACTCAAGTGGAAGGTGCGCCCCCTCAACTAGCCCTACGTTCGCCCTAGCTAGTTGATCTAACCACCGCACAGTCCCCGACGTCCACATGTCACGGCGCGCCCAACTTGGCTGATCTACTAAATGGGTTATACATGTATTCAAGTCGGATGCTTCAAGGAACGCCCGAGCCCGTGCCGCAGCGGCTGTAGCCTCTATGGGCGCAATATCCAATTCCCACATCATCGGTGCAGTGGCCACCCCATGGGACTTTCTACCCGCCCCAATAAAGCACCGCAAACACTGATTGAGTACGTTTTGTCATTTATTTGCGCCGCTAGTTCTATCCATACCCCATACTTCACACCCGTACGTTAGAAGCAGTAGCACGCAGGTTTATATAAAGACATGCACAAGCACATTAATAGGAAATGTGTCCCGTCCACCGACTAATAACGAATCGAGCGCCTCGATGGCGGGTTTACCGTTCTTAACCCGGTCGTCTGCTACGTGCGGTATACCTAGATCCGACTTGATGACCATACCCAAATACCTACATTCATTTACAACCGGTACCCGTTCTCCCCCAAGCTGCCATCGGGCAGCTTGTTCGCGCAACGCGCGGTCTCGTCGGAATGTCGGCCTTATGCCATCACCTCATCACCCCACACCCCAAACCCCATAAAACGGTCCTCCGCCCATTGCGAGAAGTGGGCGAACATGGCTTGCAGGTTATCGAACGAGCATGTGATACCAACAACGTCTTCCGCGAATAATTGACCCGGCACCCGTAGTGGTTGTCTTGCCGCTAATGTGTCGGTGCACCCTGGTACATCACACCCTAGATGTTATACCTCATCGAATATATATATCGTTAATAAATATGTTAAATAGGATGGGGAAAGCGGGGCACCCCTGTCGGAGGCCACGCTCTATGGGTATGGGGTCTGATAGTGTTCCCGGGGCAACCCTTGTATTAACCCGTACCGTACTGACCATGTCTAAAAGTTTTAATGAAGGTAAGCATATTACCCGTGACTCCTGTGGCTTGTAGTTTATTTAGGAATATAAGCTCATGAGGTACAGTGTCATATGCCTT
This sequence comes from Tetraselmis striata, assembly GCA_006384855.1. Classification (NCBI taxonomy): domain Eukaryota; kingdom Viridiplantae; phylum Chlorophyta; class Chlorodendrophyceae; order Chlorodendrales; family Chlorodendraceae; genus Tetraselmis; species Tetraselmis striata. The sequence goes on from VCJN01000661.1 coordinate 16,197, forward strand.
CCTAAAGTTAGTAAATCCCGCGTACGTGGGTAGACCTAACGCTTGGCGACTGGCCGCGATATCGAACAAGCTAGCGACTTGCACGGGGCCCTACTCATTCCGAACAAAACTCGCTTGCCAACGGCGGATTATCCCTTTAGCTTGGCACACGTCTTGCAAGCGTTGGGTAATGACGGTCATGAGGAGTTTCATAGCGGCACCCATAATCGAAATACCCCTATAGTTGTCCATAACGGTTGAGTCGCCTTTTTTGGGCACCGATACTATGGTCGAGCTACGCCATTGCTGGGGGATATAGTTCTTAGTCCAAATCTCGTTAATTAAGGCCAGCAATGCCTTGCCAAAATGGCTATGCGGGGCGCATGTCGCCAATTTTAAAGCCTCCGCAGTAATCCCATCTTGCCCCTGGGCCTTATTATGTTTTAAACGCCTAAGAGCCTTGACTGGTTCCTCCCATGCTGTATGCCCATTAATCCCGTTTAGTGCGGGGGCAATGGGTGGCGATGTACCGTGGCGGTGTTTAAAAGATATTAAGGGAACTCGTACGACTAACTTGTACAATTATCAGTGAAGAATAGCGGCTTCGCCGCTCCGATAAAGGAGGTTGGGGCCTCATCCTTGCATACGATTCATCGATCAGGATATTATATTGTCGTGTACTAGTAGCCGTATATAGATTTCGCTCTGTTGTATTCCTTTTGTGTACGTGTAGTTCCATTATAAAACAACCCCCTTTCGATTTCGTACATGGATCGTTAGGCCTAACCAATTAAATGCCATGGTTTAGGTAAACTACCTATTTCCCGGAATAATCGGGGGGGGGGGGGGGGGGTTTACGCAGCAGCCCCCCGGAACTTTATCAGTCCGTCCCCAGACGGCCCCCAGTACTTTGTAGACAATGTTGTTCACTATCTATTATCCGCCACGCATTGTGGCTATCGCAGTGGTATATGGTGCTCATACGAACGGTTGACAACAACCATGCATTGTGGCTGCGCGAGCTCTGGGTTGATGTTGCTAGTGATCTCGGCCTCGTGTGATGACAAATGCAAGCCCCCCCCCCCCCCCCCCCACACCCCCGGTGCATATGTTTTCAAGTATCAATAGTTGCATCGGGTGTCATATTGACGATAGATGTATGGGCGTGGTTGCATGTCAACATTGGGGCGCCGTCATTGCCCATTCAGTTGGCATCAAGGGGCAAGTCCGGCATTGTGCAGGCAGCAGGCTGCGAGCTTGTTGCAAGGGTCATGATTTCCACGTCGTCAATCTCACCCCCAGTGTTGCCCTGGTGACTGACGTCAAGGCCAATCCCGGTGGAATGGGTGGACTGCCCAGCTTGTACATAAGTGCCCGCTTGTTTCATACATGTCGTATTTGTGATACATGCATATGCATATGATGTGTTGTGCAAACTATGTATTGGTTTTGCTGTGTGTCTGCCCTGTTTCAGGGACAACGCATATGTATTTCCGAAGGACTGCTGATGAATGCTATGAATCCCAATGCAGTCGACGTCATCGTCTACACTGACGGTGTCCCAGACCACAATTGCAAGCAATACATGTCAGTGAGGTTGGGCTTCTTGGCTCTCTTCCTGGAGCTTGATATGGACACCATGGTGGTGATGCGTACCGCCCCGACGACACAAAGCTGGAGCAAGCCTGTGAAGAGCAGAATCATGTCCGTTCTTAACTTTTGTTTGCAGTGAGTCGCTTTGGCGAGGACGCCCCTGGAGCCGGCGGAGTACGAAGCGGACTTCAAGAAGTGCTACGGCATGGCTGGCGTGAGGAAGGTGGCCGAGGCTTCTCACAAGGCGCCTGAGCCGGCAGCAATTGAGCCGGCATTGACTGAGCTGGTGGGCGCCGACCCGGAAGTGCTTGAGCTGCATCACGCCGAGCCGGCAGCGCCTAAGCTCGAGGGCGCTGAGCCGGCAGCGACTGAGATGGTGGTCGTTGAGCGGGCAGTGCTCGAGCTGCATAGCGCTGAGCCGGCAGAGACTGAGGGTTGGATGGCGATGAAATGCCAACGCCTGTTGACGTGGAGAGTGTTGAGCTGGAGGGCGCTGAGCCGGCACCGGCTCAGCATGATGAGCATGATGCCGCTGCCCGGGAGGGCGCTTACCTTGAGCCGGCACCGGCTCAGGCTCAGCCTGAGGCTGATGCCGTTGAACTTGAGCCGGATGTGGCAATACCTGCCTCCATCGGCCCTGTGGAAGGGGAGATGTTTGTCATGCTGGAAGTAACAATGTCGAGGATGCAGCAAGCCAAGCAGAATGTAGCAGCTAAACAGGCGAAGTAGGATGCTGAGGCAGCGAGGGAGGCAGGGCGGCAAGAGCAGGTTGCACATGCAGAGGAGGCAGCAGAGGAGGCAAGGAGGCAGGAAGCAGCATAAACCGCAGCATCATCAGTTGGATGAAGTGCGGCAGCTGGTGCTGCACCGGCCACCAGGCGCAGCAAGCGTACAACCAAATTGGTGCCCCCCCCTTCCCCCCCCCCCCCCCCCCAGGTGTATTCATGTCATCACATGTGGTTCTTCATATTTACAATACTATGTATCTATGTGCCATGTTCACAGAGCGCACGAGCATGAAGGCGACCAACCTGCTAGCCGTGTCACTAGGGCTAGAGGACGAGACAAGGGCAGGCGTTCCTAGCATGATGATATATGTGCGCGGTTTCGCAACTGCAAGCTCACTGCGATAGCAAGTGCGAGCTCGCACTTGCTAGAGTTTTTCTAAGCCAATACTATCATCACTTCTCTTCATGTTGCGGGCGGGGCTGGCAGCGCCCACGCACACAACACAGCGTACGTAATCGGCAAATATCCGTACTTTTTACGCACGCGAATGCGCGCTTGTAGCACTCGCCCCTATGCTCGCTCGCTCCGACCCACAACATACGTACGAGCAGCCCTAGGGCTGCTCTCGTACCGTGGGCAGAACGGGCGAAATGGCTGGGCTCAGGCGGCCCGGCAGCTACGTGCGTAATCACGCTTTCCAGCATACATTTTCCGCGCGCGCCCACAGCCGCGCGCCACGTGGGATGCCACAAAGCGAAGTGTCGCCCTTCTCAACTCACAACACAGCTTCCACCACCCCTGAGCACGGCTGCCATGGGGCGAGGGGCTAACATGTCGTGGGCGCAGAAGCCGCTTCGCGCGCGGGCGTCCGCGGCGGTTGAGGAGGCGGCCCCGGCTCGCTCGCCCCGGGTTGGTCTAGCGGCATGCCGCAGCCGCCCACGACTACAGCAGGAGACACAATTCGGCAGCGCACCGCGACACAGCTCGCGACTGTCACGTCGGAGCGCGACACGTTGACCGACACGGTCGCGAGGCTAATCGCGGAAGCGGCAGAGCAAAAGGATACGGGGGAGAGGCATCGAGCGGTAGAGCGGGAGCTGCGTCCCGCTTGCTATTGCCGCCGAGGCTGTTGCTGCACAATACCGGGAGAAAGCACGGGATGCGACGAGCAAGCTCTACCACACCAAGTACCAACTTCCTCAAACGCAAGATGGAGGTGGAGGACGACAACGAGGAGAAGGAGAAGGAGGCTCAAACGGGCGACGAGGGCACCGGCGCGAGCGACAGCGACGAGCCGCAGCGGGCTCGGCGGAACCGCCCTACCGGCCTTCGCTACAGAATTCGGCGGAAGGCTGCGGACGTGCGTGACGAAGGACAGCATCGACTTATATATCAGGAAGCGGCGGGAGGAACTCGAGGCACTGCTGGTGGACCAGTTTGGCACCAATAAGTGGCAGGATTTCTTCAAGCTGGGTGGGACGGGCGAGGAGTTTGAGGCGGCGGCGGCGGCAACGGCGAAGGGCGGTGGCGGCGATGATTGTGGTGGCGGTGGCGGCGGCGGCGCTGCTAGCGGTGGTATCGAGGCCGGACCGGCATGTAACCATGTTAGTCCGGCATGCAAAGAACACCGATCGACTACACACATGCCGTGCTGAATGCTTAGGTCCTTCTTTCAGTACTTTCACGTGATACATGCTATGCTAGACGACATGGGGCACAATACAAGTGCAAGTGGAGGAGAATGCAAAGACAAAAAAAATGAAGCACTGGCGGGAGAAGGCGGTCAAGATGTGTACACACTGCGAGCACCAGTCCTTGGTGGAAGCAGCTGCGCTTCTTACTGTCGCACACCAAGGACCCCGCCACTGGCTCTAGGTGCCGTTACTGTGGCCGCAGGGCACTGCGTCCCCTGGTGTGCCTGGCTACGATTGGATCCAAAAAGAGATTGGCAAGATCATGGGGACTCGCGGCATGTAGCCCTCTTACCTATGCTGCAAGGTCAACACCCGAGCAGCTATTCTAGACCGGGCCGAGTTCCTTGACTCGATGAATCTGCTCTTCCCTTCTTGCTCCACCATCCCAGCCCAGCACCTAATCGACGCTATCGCCACGTTCAAGCACCCCCGGACGAATGGGACATCATCAGTGGTCAAGTTGCTGAAGTTCCGGAGCGTCATCAAACTAAATTTTCCAGCCGACCTATCTACTCACACGCGTCGACCACGTCTACCGCACAAAGCCGACCCCACACCCCCTTCAACCACAGCCTTGGCGCACTATGCCTGCTCGTGCAGCTACCATTGCGCGGCGGTGGCGGCTCGTTCACGAGGCCGAGCGACTCGGGAGCTGCCGAGCGGCTGTAAAGGCGCTCGGGGCAGATAGACGTGAGGACGATTATCAAGTGCGTGAAGCGTGCCAATGATACCGGATGCGTGGATGACATGCCGAGGTCGGGGAGCCCGCGCGCACCGCTTGGGACGCGTGTGGCCGAGGAGAAACTACGAGGGGCATACGGGCAAGGCTCAAAATCAAGTGCCCCCAACTGGCACAAAAGCTCAAGGACGAGGTGGATGGGCTGTGTGCGACTGCGGAGACAGTAAGACGCCACGTCGCTGCGTACTTGGCACGTCAGCTTCGACCAAGGAAGCGCGTATATCTCACTCCTCGCCGCATGCAAGACCGACTGGCGTGCGCTCGAGAGTGGGTAAGCAAGTCATGGGACAACGTGGGTGTGACCGATAGCAAGTACTGTTGGTTTTGCACCAAGGGCCCCGGCTTCAAGGAGTGGGTTTTGTTTGAGGATGAGCCACCCACCAAGCCATCCGAGAAGACATGTTTCAAGCAAGGTGCATGTCTACGGCGGTGTGAGCAAATACGGCGGATCGCGTTTGTTCGTAACGGTGGGAAGCACTCGCATCATCAAGAGGGGCGAGGGCGAAAGCAAAGGAGTGACCAGGGCGATATATCTAGACTTGCTCAAGCGCGAGTTGATCCCCGCGTGCAAGGAGCTCATGTCGAGAAGACCGGCATACGAGCAAAACAAACCAAGGGTGTTCCCGCAGGACAACGCCAAGCCACACAACACCAAGATCGTGAAACGGTGGCTTGCCGATCAATATGGCTTCAATGCAATGAAATGGCCCGCCAAGAGCCCGGACCTTAGTTGGATTGAGAATATGTGGGCGATTATGTCGAGTATAGGGAGCAGAGAAGGGCCCACCTAGCAAACATCGACAACTTTGAGGAAGCACTACATGAGGAATGGGCGTCTATTCTTCTGCAATCCACATACAAGCCGGTATTCAACTCCATCCGCCGAAGGCTGAAAGAGTGCATCAACAAAGAAGGTGGGGTTACCCATTACTAGGGCTCACAAGGGTGAAAAGCGGGTTTAAGACGTATTTTGCAATTCGCATTGATTTTGGCTTCGTCCCACACCAGTCTACATAAGTCTTTGAACATAGAAATCCGCGCGTATTCTCGCCTCGGTGCCCTAGACATGGGGCCACGGGGCCATGGAGCCTTGTAATCCAGTGTATGCAAGCCTCCTACGCCAAGGAGGCAGCCGTTTCTCCCGGTTATCGCACTTTATCATTGTTCTTTGGGAATGGCATTGTTTGTTACATGGGCTGCTGTAGGAACTCGCCAGGCGGGAATGGGGCAGCTCACCGCACAGCGGCGCTCGCGGCCGGTCAGCGCCCGCGGTCAAATAAACCTGTCTTAGGGATGTATAGTCGCGGCGGAGTCAGGGTTGCGGTCGGGGATGGCTTGCGGGCGGCCCCTCGCTGGGTCTTGGAATGGTGTCGGTGGCCGGGGAGGTGCTGAGTGGTGGCGCGGCAGTGCCGAAACCCGTAATATCCGTGAGTTCTTGTACGGGATCGCTACATTGAAAAATCGGTACCCGGCACTGTACCCGTACGATGTGAGCAACGTTCTAGGCTTTTTCCCTATTAAGTATGCAACGTGTCCTCGCATATTCTGTGTTGACGTCTTCATTGCCGTGTAGCACATATAATGCATTGCATCGGCATTGTGCATGGCATGGACAGTGTTGTTGTGCATTGCATGTTCAACATGGTGGTGTTGATGTGCATTGCATGGGCATTGAAGTTGGGCATTGCATGGGCAGTGCTGATGTGCATTGCTTCGCTGGAATAAGGCAGTATTTATATATTTTCTACTGTTTAAGGGGTGATAAAGTCTGGGGGCCGCCAAATCGGGAGGTTTATCTAGGATATATTATTTGATTGATTTGGCCTTACAGTACCTGATACTTATCGACGGAACACAACGATAAAAGGATATTAAGGAACTCGTACGACGACTCAGTATAGGTATCAGTGAAGAATAGCGGCTTCGCCACTTTGAGAAAAGGATGGGCCCTTAGTCGCTAACGACTGTCCTTGTGTAAGGATTATACGGTTCATGGATTCGCGCATTATATGTTTTTTGCATCAGGGCTTTAACGTATGTATGCGCGGTACAAACAGAACTAACAACAACTATGAAAGGTTGCCAGCAAAAGAGAGACATAAGCCTGGAACCAAGGTCGAACAGGAGGCTAGGAAGCCAAGAACCAAGGGAGAGCCAGGGGAACCACTGCGCATTATATTGTTGGATACTAGTCGTATGTAGATTTCGCACATTGTTGAAGTTTTTTTAATGTGTACGTGTAGTATTATCATATAACAACCCCGCTTTCGATATCGTACATGAATCGTTACAGTTCATACCTGATACTTAGGGACGGAACATACGGCGGAATATCCGTAAAGGGATATTAATGCCGGAACTCGAATTTTTCACTTACGAAATCCCGTGTATATTACCGCTGTACATTCCGAGGCATTGTTATTGTTGATACACCCGTCGCGGACAGCGGAAGCAATTTCAGCAAACTACAGCAAAGTTCATTACACGTCACATCCGAGGCAATCATTCCCAGCTAACGACTCATCGTGCTAGCGACCAGTCGCTACCAGCGGCATGTTAGTCAAGCAATAAAGCAAACATCAGCCGCACCATCTGCAGACAGATCCCGCACGAATACAGCACCGCGCGTGACCGGTAGGGGCGTCAGTGGTCACTACGGTATATCGGCATCGAGCGAGATGTAGTAGAGCCCGGTAGTCATTGACCCAGACTCGCGAATCGCCAGCAACGCGGCGGCAAGCCCTCCTTGGTCGCCTCGGCTACTGACGCGCTGTCGCTTCTCTTGTGGCTGAGGACAGACGACCGGGTTCCGGTGGGCGGCTATTGGGAAAGGGTGTTGTGGTTGGGAGAAAGAGTGGAGACTGATGGAGGGCAATGGATCTTCGTCCCTCCGCTGCGCCGTGATTGCCTTCTGTCGCTGGCGCCCGCGGCACTCCAATCACCCGGATATCATCAGATTCGTGCGACACGCGGTTACAAGTACGCATACTTTATGGCGTTTTGAGGACGAGGAAGTTATTACCATATCAGTCTCGTACCATAAAGGGATTTCAGGGTCCAGAAATATCCGGGATTTCGTAGGTGAAAAACTCGATTCGAATCACTTAGGTTATATCTGTGTTCGGAGGCCGAGCAGCCGGACCGAAGATGCTCATTCTTGCCCCGAACACAGATATAAACTGAGTAATTCGAATCACGTACGACGAATAAAGAGATTTTTGATTACATAAGGGCTTTCACAAAAGCGCACTACAAACATAACTAACAGCAACCATGAAAGGTTGCCAGCAAAAGGGAGACACAAGCCTGAAACCAAGGTCAAGCAGGAGGACATGGAGCCAAGAAACGAATATGTACAGGTATTAGCGAAGAATAACAGCGGCTTCGCCGCTTTGAGAAAAGCGGGATGGGCCCTTATCTTTGTATATGGTTCATCGATTCGCATATTGTATTGTTGTATACAAGTAGTCGTACATGGATATATTCCTTTTTTGTAGTAGTATTTTGATTACAAAAGGGCTTTCACAAAAGCGCACTACAAACATAACTGACAGCAATTAATGTAGTATCATTATGTAGCAACCCCGCTTTCAATTTCGTTACAGTACCCGACACTTTTCGACGGAACATCAAGGGATATCAAGGGAACTCTTACGGCGAATTTGTACAACCCGCTATCAGTGGAGAATACCCGGTAGCTGCGGCTTCACGGATTCGAGGAAAGAAGGCTGGGCCCTTATTATCTTTGCATGTAGCGACTGTACATACATCGATTGGCAGATAACATTGTTGTATATTAGTACAACAGGTACCGGTACCAGGTTGTCTAATTCTGCAGAACTACTGCCCTTTTTGTAATTCACACCAGTACCAGTATATGTAGTCGTACATAGATTTCGCACATGGTTGTATTCCTTTTTTATGCACGTGTAGTATAATTATTGATATACAACAACCCCGCTTTCGATTTCGTACATGAATCGTTACAGTACCAGTACCTGATACTTTTCGACGGAACATAACGGGATGATATAACTAAGGGAACTCGTACTATGAATAAGTACACAGGTATCAGCACTAGGTGCTCCGAGTCGTGCTGTGTATAGGATATCTGTAAGGATACTGCGCAAAACGCACCAGGCACTGGGTACCCACATGGGGATTTGTGTGGTACATATCCTTACACTCCATCCCCCCTATAGGATGGAGGACCTCCTCCAGCAACGTTTCGGCTTGGATTCGGTGGCGATCCGCATTGGCCGGGTCGTCCAACATTGCGGGATATCATATTGTATCATATGTTTCTCCGCGGGATCGAACCCGGATCCAACGCGTGCGTAGAAGCACCAACTGTAAGGATGCTGCGCAAAACGCACCAGGCACTGGGTACCCACATGGGGATTTGTGTGGTACATATCCTTACAATATCGTACGTACGGGTAGCGATAAATTATTACTGCTCGTAGTATACTTGTGCATAAATTCATTTTATTATTACGGCGGAGCTTTCACAAATGCGCACTACAAACAGAACTAACAACAACTATGAAAGGTTGCCAGCAAAAGAGAGACATACGCCTGAAACCAAGGTCGAGCAGGAGGCCAGGGAGCCAAGAACCAAGGAGGAGCCAAGGGAACCACGAAGTCGCCAAGCTGCCAGGAACCAAAGGGACCACCGCCCCGGGGTAGGCTATCAGCCGCGGCGAGGACGCTTGCAGCCAATGACCCGGGTCATAGCAACACATGCCGACGAGCGACGCGACGCAGGCGCAGGAGCACCATCACGTGCCACGCGCGCGGCCGCGACCCCGCCAAGAACGTTGTCTGCATGTGCCATGTTGATGAGCAAGGAGAAACGGCGGCGCCACGCAGACAAGAGCTGGCCGATTTTTTGGCTAGTGTGTGTGTGGCTAGCTATCGCGAGCTCCACCAAGAAGGCCTCAGCGTGCGGGGCCAGCGAGCCACACTCGGAAACGGCGAAAGGAACAAAGCGAAGCATGCCGGCGGTGTTTCGGACACCCTTGTGTATAAATAACACACAATACTGTGGGGTATAGGATATATCCTATACCCCCCTTAATGGACTGCGCACATCGTAGAAGTACGGGTAAAACTACGGGAAAATGACTTTGCTTGGTGATGCACTGATACCAAAACTGATGGAAATCGGGATACGTGACCGGACAGACGCAGATGCAGCACACATTTCGTGGATAAACTGTCACATGACTGCATACCTATCGACGGAATTCCGCGCGAGTCGACCCGGTTCAGCCGATGTGGATTTCAGCACTTCCATGTATTTGATCGCACAGGGGCGGACCAATTTCGGCCACACCACATACAGGGATAATATAAGGGGACTCGTGAACCCGCACGTGGGACGCACGTGCGTGGATATAACGATGTGGTGCTAATTTGAACCTGATCGGTCTTCGGTATAATCCTGAGCGAGTACCTGTAGCGAGGACCTGTGTACTCGTTGCCGCGAGGTGTCTCGGATTAATATATATGCAGAGGAGTTTCGCGATGATGAAGTAAAGTACTGTGGACCCCCCGCTTTTGAAACACCTGAAGCAACCGGTGAGGGGTGACGCTTTCCCTATAATATTATCAAACCAAGTACAACCGGTGATGTGGACAGCAGGGCTGGCGGTGCGTGATACCTTATTCACTTCACTACCTACACTTTACCAGCACGTGGTTACAGGTGCTGGGACTTGTACCTGTACACTTACTAGGAACCCGCAGCATCCGTGAGATATTATACACTACGCGACGAAATTATTGACCACCCCTGATGAAACTAGTTTCTGCATATATATGTCGCAGGAGAGCCTGCAGGGCGGAATCGGAAACAGGCGGGCGCTGTAGAAGGCAGCGAGCCGGAAGATGGCAGACGAGCTGCTGCTGGCTGTCCTGAATAGCTCCCCGGCCGAGACCGCAGGGCTCGCGGGCGACGGGGCAGCCCGTACTGAAACATGATGGTACCGGTGACTAAACCGGACGGTTGAAACCACCAAGAAACCGAACGTGTCCTACTAGGACAAGTTAAGTTGTTGGGAAACCCCCAAAACTAGTGTAGATCATGTCAAATATGCATTCGAATCTGGTTTTGCCAGTTACACGCGGTTCTTTTACGACTGCGAGCGTGCGTGGGCAGTCGATAGGCGTGCCGACCAGACGAAGGCAGGTGATGTCTTGAGTTGCATGAGGGTCTCACACCGAGAGGTTGGGAACCTCGATCGAGGTGCATGCGCAGAACATATGCGAATGTGAGATGTTGACGGCGCGAGCGCGGCGCGACATAGGCCGGACTTGTCGCGAAATCAAGGCGCCGTATCCTGATGGTGCCAAACAACAATTGGAATGCCGTGTGCCGTGGCGGCGTGCGACACAAATAAACTAGAACTGTAGGCCAGTATAGTAACGGGCACGTCGGCGACGAGTGCCCACGGCCCACCAGAGCGACACAGGTACCAACAGGAGAAGTACGAGCTGCGGGCGGGCGCACGAGCGCGCCGCGTACAGCCAAGCGCATTACGGTACATCGTACGCGGCGCAATGGTAACTCTGCACATGTATTGGCGGTGTACATTTCGAGGGTGGATGACACGCAACCCCGTGCAATGACGGCGGTGTAAGGCCGCTGCCATCACCATCGGCGGTCGTCGCGCCGCCTCGCACGAGGGGCGGCACCTGAAACTCTCAACGCATCGAGGCGCGGGCACGTGGGACCCAGTTCGGTCGTGCCATACCGGTTCTTATGTGCGTCGGGGTCGGTTGCCGGCGTCGCATCGCAAAAGACCCGCAAACTCGGGAACCAAGTCTCGCATCGCGGAGTGCGGTGAGGCGGCCGCCGTGGTTGCACTAGCGACGGCTACCGACCACCTCACAAATCGCAGACCTACGATGACGGCACGAGATGCAAATTCTACCATAATAATTACGAGGTGAGTTTGTGTGTCTGTGAGTCTGTTTGTTTGTCCGTCTGTCAGCCGCCGACTTATTTCGGAACGGTTTCGCATAGATCATTATAAATATCGAAAATGTATCCGTTATAGATTCCGTCATAATTCCGCGCATGCCAAAATAACCGTCACGCCTACCTGCTGACTACACGTAGCGGTCGGCCGGCCACCCGGCCGCCGCCGGTCGGCCCGGTCGTCGCCGTTCGTCAGGTGTACGGGGCGGGCATGGCGCGACGCGCCGAGCCCGCTGCGTGGACCGGACCCGGGCGCTAGACGCCGTCGCCCGTCCGCCTCGCCGCTCGTCCGTCGACGGACGCCGGGCCCCGGGTTGCCGGGTCGGCGGACGCGGGGTTGAACAGTGTAGCGACTACAGCGATTGATCCTTGCGGCTCTATGGATTCCACACTCATGCAACGGGTCAACTTGTGTCGCGTTAAGTGGCGGAGCTGCCCCCGGCGAGCAGCTCGTGTTGTCCTAGCGAGGTGCGATGTCGTGACGTCGGGAACGGGTTGGCCGGCGTAGAGGCTATGGCAGCCTACGCCAGCCCGAAGCGATGCCAGTGTTGTCGGGGCGAGGGTAATGATGAGGCGGCCGCCCCTGTTGCGCCATCGACGGCGGCCGCCGAGGTTCCAAACCCGGGGTCGGACAAAGGTAGATACGGTGATCACGAGACGTCGAGCACGCCAGATGGTAGAGCTGGCCCCCGGCGGGCTCCTGCAGGTTGTCGTGGTCCTTGCGACGGCGACGTTGCAGCAAGAAGCATTGGAGACGCGCCGGACCGAGCCGCGGAGACGCTTCCCATTGAAACCACAGCAAACCTTGCTGCGGCACGGTTAGGGCGAGGGCAACGAGGTCTCTCAAAATCCCGGCGTATGGGCGGCGCCATCCCCGTAACATACCAATTACGCGGGTAGTTTCCGAACACCACTACGTGTAACGACTATCGATGCCACGACGCCCTGCTGCGAGTACGCACGGACCGGTTGAAGTGTCTTGCAGGTAGGCAAGCGGCCATCCGGACGACTCGGACGCCCTCCTCCGTCCGCAACGATTTGTTGCGGTATAATCGTAGTTGTCGTCGTTATTGAGAATCGCGACGAGCAACAACCATGGTACCGAGCGCGTCCGCCTCACCTAACCTCAAGAGTTGACTATTGCGAAATGGTTCTCCACTGCGGGAGTCCGCAAAAGCCCGTATTATATACTACGACTCGGGGCTGTCGGGTGTTGAGCTTAACCCCCCCCCCCCCCACCACCACACACACACACACACACACACACACACACATCGGGGACCCCCAAGCCCTAATTCCATGTTGTGCGCATTGCTACCCGGGAACGTCCCAGCCATGGCAAACACGGGAAACGTCTCCAAACACGGGCGCTGGAGTCGAGAAAACCACACAGATTATCGAGGGCGGGCTACTGTCTATCGATGATGTAACGCACGTGCGCGGCAAGACCACACCTTACCGGGAAAAGGAACCTCGGTGCGGACTTGATCAGCGTTTGCGACCCTTGCACGCACAAGTACGCGAAGCCGTTGCCGGAGGCAACGAGTAAAAGATGACGACATGCGAGCTGTTGGTGGTTGATCTGAGTAGCTCCCCGGCCGGGGGGCAAGGGCTCGCGGGCGATGGGGTAGCCGTACTGAAACATGATGGTCCCGTTAATCTAGCCGGTTGAAACCACCAACAGCCCGTACGGGACAGCCCGTACGGGATTGTTGGGAAACCCAATGAACTACTTTAGACGATCATACCGCTGCTAAGAGGATTCTGCTTAAATGTAGGCTTTTTCCTTCCCCAGTACTTTCCGTGCATTCTCTTGACGCTCTCCCTGTAACCAAAAAGTTAAAATCATACCGAACGGCTCGCTGTTCAGCGTGTGGCACTGATTTCAAGTTGAGCTGTTAAAAACCCGTTCATTACGTTTGACGCCTGTAGTACATTCAGGGTGATGCACAGGTAGAAACTACTGCTATGGGCGGTATCCGTATACGCAACTACTATTCCGGAGCGTGTACGCAATAATATACTAGCGCTACAGGTGGTGCGCATTGCGCCGACGGCCGCCATATTATTACCTGTACGGTACGGTATCAACACGTACAGTACTGTGATGCCTATCCCGCATACATGGTATCGTCCTCGACATGCCGACGCGGGAACTCGTGCGGGCTGCGAAGAACAGTGCGAGATGCCACGCGTCTGGCGAGGTTTGTGGCGCAAGCAAGTACGTCAGTACGTGGGTCAGGGTCCACGCCCACTCAGAGCACAGTAAAGCACCTGCCTCGCGTGTTGCCACTCGTCAGCGCTGCCGGCTGGGGCGACAGTTGCCCGCGCGGCGTCGGGCGCGCGTGGAGCAAGCCGGATTCGCCCCGTTGGGCTGCGCCCGCCAGTAGGGCGGTTTGCGGGGTGGGTTCACAGCGGGCACAATGAATCCTTTCTCCAATCGAGGGCGCCGGGGCAGCCAAGACGAGGCCAAGGCGCCACACGTATTTTCGGCGTTCAGCGACGACAGTGATACAGGCCCTGAGCTGGTAGAGATGAGCGCGCTCTACAAGCTGAGGAACCTGGCTAAAAAGGCGTCGGTACGTCATCCGGCCCGCTGCGCCTCCGCTCCCGTCCCCTGACTCGCCCGCTTTTGCGTACGAGTACGAGTAGGCTGAACCCCCCCCCCCCCCCCCCCCCTTCCCCCATTCCCGTCTCTTCCCGTTGTGGCTCCTGCGGCTGAAGTCTGTAGTGAGGGGGCAGAGCTACAGCGGACACAACGATTCGTTCGACGGCGGGGACGAGGAGATGGGGATAGGCCCCGACAGCACCTTTTTATCTGGCAAGGACGGGCGTGGGATATGGTACGAGGGGCAGGCGCTGATCTTCAACACGAGAAATATCTTCTACTTGCTCTGGTGGCAAGTCTCTGTGATGCTCACCTACTGGAACCTCTTTCAGGTGACCCCTCCCCCCCTCCCTGCAACTGCGGCTCCCCACTCTCTCCTCAACACTACCGTCATCCCCACCCTTCCGCTACCACCCTCCCCGCTATTCCTCCTTGTACAATGGCAGAAACCTCATTTTACCCGGCTCACACCACCCCGTCATTTGGTGGAATGCGCAGGTGCCCTTTTCATGCGCGTTTTATGGGAGCCGGCCCTACAACATTGACATGATGGTCTGGGTGGTCGACATGTTTTTCCTTCTGGATGTCATGGTCAGCTTCTGCACCCCGATCACTGTCAACGGGCACGTGATCACGCACCGGCGGTCCATCGCGCTGCGGTACCTGAGCTTCCACTTTTGGGTCGACCTCTCTGCCGCCATCCCCTTTGACAGGTGTGGCACCGCCCCGCTGCTTGATGCCCTGCTGCGCTCTAGCCAATTCCTGCCTGGTGCGCTCATCCTGTGCATGCCTGTCCGCAGGATCGGGGAGCTGATTGCGCCAGGCAACCCGTATGTCTCGCTGCTGGCGTTCACGCGCGTGCTTCGCATCCGGCGCCTATTCCTGCTACAAGACAAATTGGAAAAGACGGTGTGTGCGCGGTGCCTGATGTTTATATTGATATGCCCGTGATAGCGTTACAGGACCGTCCAAAGTGTCAATTTTTAACTGTCCTGTTCCATGCCCCCCCCCCCTCCTTTGCCTGCAGATCTCCATCAACTACGAGCTTGTGGTCATTGGCAAGCTCCTCACAATGGTGGCTGTGGTGGCGCACATGGAGGCGTGCATGTTTTGGTTTGTTGGCATCGTGCAGGATCCCAGCGGCTGGATGCACCAGCTGGATGTGATTGAAAACATTGTTGATGTGCGCAGCCCGCCCGCTTTAACGATGCGACGCGCCTTTTCCTATTTCCCTCTCTCTCTCTCTCTCTCTCTCTCTCTCTCTCTCTCTCTGCCTCTCTCTTTCTCTCCCTCTCTCTCTCTCTCCCCCTCTCTCTTGCTCCCTGCTCCGCCGATGACCTAACGGATGTGATGTCCCCGCGGAACAGCAACCCTGGCGACAGTACCTCGTGTCCCTGTACTGGGCCATCACAACCTTCACGACCGTGGGATACGGCGACCTTCACCCCGTAAATGAGGCCGAGCAGACGTTTGCAATCTTTGTCATGGTGAGCCCCGCTCTGCCCCCCCTCCCCTTCCCCCCCTCTGTCGCGCTCTTTGGCGCAGTAGTCAACACACGCAAGCAGGGCATGACATTCCCAAGAACACCATGCCGGCCATGACATGTTTATCCCTGCTGTGGCTGGCTGCCCGCACAGGTCATCAACATGGGTCTGACAGCGTACGTGATCGGTAATATCACGCTGCTCACGACCAAATTGGACCAGAACATCCTGAACTTTCGTGCTAAGGTTTCCGAGGTCAACCAATACCTGCTGTACAAGGTGCTCCCCCTTGTTCCAGCACTGCGTAACACCAAACGTGACGTCACTCGATCGCGCACCCGGTGGCTCCACCGCCATTTCCTGCTGCCACTCGATAACCCGACGCGTGTACTTTGCCGGTGCTGCAGGACATCCCCGCGGACTTGCGGAACATCGCCATGCAGCAGATGGAGACCAACCAGGAGATGTCGGAGCAGACAGACCGTGCGCTGCAGCACACGCCCTCCTACATCCGGAACCGCATCTTGAGCCACCTGTACTACGGCAAACTCCGGCGCACCGCCGTCCTGCGGGTGCGGCCCCATGCTCTGCAAGCGCCACGTCCACCAGCCGCAGCGTGCCGCCAATAGCTCGCCCTGCGTGGTGATCGCTCCTGCATGGGCAACTGTGTCGCATCGAGCTCGAAGGCCCGGGGCGCCCTTTGCCGCTGCCACATCTTTAACGGCTCCGCTTTGTTTCGCTGCGGCAGGGCACGTCGGAGGAGTTTGTGAACTGCATCACGCACGCCGCCACGCTGCACTTCTTCCAGCCCGACACCCTCGTCATGCGCGCCGGCGAGCGCTCCTACAACTGGTACATCGTCATGGCTGGCGTGCTGCAAGTGGAGGACTCGCGCCGGAACTGTGTCAGGACCATAAAAAAGGGCGGCACGTTTGGCGACGAGGGGGTGCTGTGCAACCTCCGGCAGGTGCGGTTTCCGTCGACCCGGGCTTGTCAGGCAATGAAGCATCTTCAGTCCGTAATGTCGTGCCATGTTAGGTTTTCCGTGCCATGTTTGCGGTAGATTCTGCCATGACATTTCCAGATGAATATGGCGTTTTCCTCTCGTCGGGGCGGCAATGGGGCCGGGGGGGGGGGGGGGGGGGGTGTCACAATACATTAATATATTGGTAGATCCGAGAGCGCGGTTCCAGAACCCCCCGGCGCCCCTGCCCTTCGAACATGAGCGCTCCCAACTGCGCCCTGACGCACTATGTGTGGCCCAACCCAGACACATTGCGTGAGGTCGACAGCGCTGTGCCGCGTGCTTGTGGTCCCGTTTGCCGAAATGAAGTCCATCTGCATCCAGCATCAGCCCGATTACCGCCAGGCGTGCAAGAATCTGATAATGAAGCTCGACAACTTCACGCCGCACAACGAGCAGGAGGGGCAGTCCATCAAGGACACCATCCAGCAGGTGCGCGACAATGGGGCGTGACAATGCCGCAGCTGTCAGCGCAGGGCGCCTACGTTTCCCTCCAGTTGGAAGCCTCAGTGCCGACGCTGCCCCCCCCCCCCCCCCCCCCCAACAGGTGAGGTCGCATATCATCTCCCTGAAGACGGACCTGGTGACCAAGCTGTGCTCCGCCGCGGCCATCGGCGACGTCGTTGGCGTTCGCAGATTGCTGCAGCAGGATCAGGAGCACAACATCAACGAGTGAGTTCCCGCGCCGGCTTGCCTGGCTTGTCCGCGTATCGCTCCGGGGTGAGGTGGGCACTGACAGCCACCCGCCTCGCAGTGGCGACTACGACGGCCGCCGCCCGCTGCACGTGGCGGCCGCCAGCGGGCACGTGCCGCTCATCAAGTACCTGATCACCGAAGAGGGCGCGCAGGTCAACGTGAAGGACAACTTTGGCTGTGTGCCGCTCTTCGACGCTGTCAGCAACAATCACCCGCTGGCGGCCGAGGTCCTGCGCAGCTTCGGGGCGCGGCTGTTGTTGCGTGACACGGGCTGCACGCTGTGCAACCTCGTGCTGGAGTGAGCCCCCCGCCCCCTCCCACTTGCGCGGCCATTCTTGACACTCTCTATTTGATATTGCCATCACATCTGATTGGCTTTATGGGACACTACAATGATGAATTGCCGCCGCGAACCCGAGCGAAAAACCTCGGCCCTGTATCCCAACGAGTGACTGACCACATACCTCGTGCGCAGGGGCGGAATCGACACGCTTCGCCTGTACCTCGAGAACGGCGCAAACCCCAACTGCGGCGATTACGACATGCGCACGCCGCTACATATCGCGTGCGCGGAGGGCATGCTGAGCACCGTGAAGCTGCTCCTGAGCTTCAATGCCAACCCGCATATACGGTATGATGCCGCCCTGTGCTGGTGCTCCTGTGGCCCGACTCCGCAGCGGTGTCGCCCGGCATCTTACTCGTGCACTGGCCGCGGCCAGGGACCGCTTTGGAACCACACCGCTGGACGAGGCCAAGAAGCTGTCCACCGATCTGGTTGCGGTGTACATGCATCAGCATGACACACCTGCTGGGAACTCGGAGCAGGACCCGAACCTGCAGCTGTCGCAGGAGATCATCAAGGTTCTCAACGGAGGCAAGCCACCCCCCCCCCCCCTTCTCTTGCGGAGCTCACGCCTGCGTGTCTTCATCACGTGATATAATGCGCCTGCTCCGGCTACTGCTGGCGTTCTGCGCCCACATATGGCCGGCTGTCCTCCACCCCATGGAAAAGTCGCAGCTGACTCGTGTGTGTGTGTGTGTGTGTGTGTGTGTGTGTGTGTGTTTAATGCTTGGCATGCTGCCGGGCCGCAGGGGCAGGTGGTGCTGATGCTGCCCCTCCTGCGCGTGCTGCCGCTTCTGGTGTCAGCAGCGCTTCGGGATCCACCAGGTGATCCAGCCTTGCCTCGCGCTCCGCTTTGCCCCACACTACACCATCTTCATCACACGTGCCCACATGCCCGAGTTTTGTGTGGCTGTACTGGCTCTCTGACGCTGCTGGGTTGTGGTCGGCAGGGATAGTGGTGCGGTGCTTCCGCAGCCTCTGATGGAACGGCAGCCATCGGCACAGGACGTCAACTTCATGAATGACATCAGGCGTGCGCGGGGTGACAACATGCAGTCGGATGAGGCATTGCTGACCTTGCCCGAAGGGCCGCCCCAAACGCGCAGCTCGAGCGCACTTGTGAGGCACAGCGAGAAATATGGCAACCCTGGCAACGCTCCTTCCAACGGCTCGAGGCAGCATAGCATCACAGCACCAGCCGGCCAGCACAGCGTCAGAACCAGCACGCTGCACAGCCGGCGTGGCAGCAACAACGGCGGCCGCAGCACCCCTGGGCGCCCCTTACCCCTGGAGAGGGTGCCCAGCGGCCAGATCGGCGACACTGCTCATGGTGAGTGGCATGCCTCCCAATGCGGGAATGCAAGGCCGGAATACTTGTGCGAGCTTGCCAGCAGCACTCTGCGGCTAATCTCTGCCTGTGGCTGCTTGG
This sequence comes from Tetraselmis striata, assembly GCA_006384855.1. NCBI lineage: Eukaryota > Viridiplantae > Chlorophyta > Chlorodendrophyceae > Chlorodendrales > Chlorodendraceae > Tetraselmis > Tetraselmis striata. The sequence continues at coordinate 35,500 of VCJN01000661.1, forward strand.
TTCAATGCAGGTGAGACCGGCGCGGGGCGTGACATCAATTCTGCGAGAGGGGAGGAGATGGCTGCGCTGCTGCCAGGAGCCACCTGAGGCGGCCGGCGCCGTGCGCGGATCATCGTCTCCAAGCGCAGTTGGCTTGACCGCTGCGTGGCTGGACGGCGTGCTGTCTCGCGTCACTCTTTCTCTCGTCGCCGATCTGCCCGGGCCCTTCCAGCGCGGGTGCCTGGAGAACTGCGTACAAGAAGAATTCACACAGTAGTAATCCACCTAGTCATATTACTACTACTAGATGCATAAATTAGCGACCCGCCTACTACACAAGCTGCACAATATGAACAGGGTGTGTAACAACAAAGTTAATTCATCTGCTGATGGCCCCCTGCGATGGACACCTCTTTGCCGCCATTGCACCCATGGGAGGGCGCCTGTGGGAGGAAAAAGGGATACATCTTTCCGGGAAAACATGATACTGTTGCGGTTGCACCGCTCAGCATGCCGGGCGGCTTCTCATATCCTGTGTGCCGCCTAGAGCAGAAGCTGTTCTGCATCAGTTCCATGGGGGCAAATGAAGACATAGCGCATTGCGCATTTTTGTGAGCTGAGTGGCACATTTTTGTGAGCTGAGTGGCACATTTTTGTGAGCTCAGTGGCATCATTGAATATTGTTGGAATTCGTGTAGCAGAGTAGGGGAGCAGCGTCATGTATCCATGGCATTCGCGTGCATTCAGTGCATTCGGGCCAGAGGTGCCCAGTGTGCGCCTCGATCGCCGCGTGTATTCGTGCGCTCATTCATCGCACCATTTGTCACACTTTTTGTCACACAAGCATTGAGGCGGTGTAATCAACCCAGCGCATGAGACGAGCAGCAGCGTGTTGATGACCACATGCCACTGCCACCAACACCCTTGTTGATCACAAAAATGTATATCCATATCGCCATATATGGATACATCCATTTGCTGATGAACTAAGGATTGTGCACGCTGGTGCTTACGGTATGCCGAACGCACCAGGATATTATAATACAGGTCGGGCAATTATAATATAGAAAAAGAAAAGAAAAGAAAATAGATAATGTGTTAATAATTTGCCTTTTCATGAAAGCAAACTGACAGATACATCAGTTATATTGCGAATCGATATCGGATAGCACTAAGGACATTTTTTGTGCTGCCCATATAGCGACTATTGTAAAGAAGAATTACTTGTATATTTCCAAATCATATAATTGTTAAAGCAACAGGAATGAGATGCACAACGCGACAAAATTGCGATTAATTGCGATTATTATCATCAGGCAGTCGATGATATATCGATTAATACCAACGATTATCCTGGGTCGTACAAGCTGTCTGGTGCCAGCCGTCTGGATAATATCCTGCGCGTATAGTATCGCCTGCCGTGTATATCATATGCGATATGAAGTCCCTCAGCATGTCGTGGCTAATCGTACTTTGCGATCCTTGTTCCCTGCGGCGGTCCCTTTCTGGGCTTCTGGGCTTTTACCCCCTTTCCGCATGCCCCACGCTCTTCCCTTTCCGGCGGTACACCTCATTCCCGGAAACTTTGAACTAAAATCCTTAAACCTCCGTAGCCTTGGTTTAATGCAATATATTTCGGGTTTGGTGCCCTCCGCAGTCCGGTGACAGCGTATGAGCAGGTATTTTCCGGACAAATTTCTCCCGATGGAGCCACCAAGGTCTGGATAAACCCGAGTAATTATTGTTGCCGAACCCGGATATTTCCATAATCTCAAATTAAATGCAATTTTCTCCGAAACTTCCGGCATATGCCTTAGTTGCCATGATTTATCCTCATTTAAACGGTCTGGATTCCGTAACTCGATCGTACATATTTTCTTCCGGCGCCCTTGCGCAGTGTGATAAACCCCGAGTTTTATTTTTATCCCCCTCTAGCGGTGTTCCCCACAAGGTTTCCGGCTTTGTATGTAGTCCTGTGGGATCTGCATTTATTTGTTTTAGATGCCGAGCTTGATATGTTTCTGTCTCCCAACTTAGTTGGGGTAGTGGTGTGGTACCCTTCCTAGGGTCATCATACCATACCCTCAACTTCCTGCCTACTCTCGCCCGCCTAGGCCATAGCTACACCCCTAGCTAGGGCATGATGTAGTTACCTGGCATATTTCATGCTTTTGATGATTGTTGCTGAAATACACATTGACCTTCCCATTTATGCCCTAATTCTACAGGCTTTTTAGCCCTTTTGGTGTGTATTTCGGCATGGATGTTGTTTGCGGTAATCTTCCCTATATTCCCTTTCGCATGCATTGCCTTGTGGCTGCCGGGACTTGCCGGAATATCTACGGACTATGGGAGGAACCATTGTATTTTTTATGTAGGGGCCGATGGAGCGTCATTGCCGTTTTCTGATGATCCTCGCCGTAACAAGGCGGTCAAGACTGGGTGTGGTCACTGCGAGTGATGCAGCGCAACGCTTGTTTAGCACCATGGGGCGTGAGTGATTGGGGACGCGGCGCAAACAGCGGTTCTCCGCTCTTTGTGGTGGCGGCTGCTCTAGCTTCCGTGCAGCAGTGTGCCATTCGCTCGGCTACTGCTCTCGCTTCCCCTGCGCGGGTGGCGTCTCGTTGCGAGAGGCATGTGACCACTACCCAGCGCCGTCGCGGGATTTTGCGAGAGTTCGAGACATGGCGGGCGAGCAACGTGCCGCCGCCGTTGATGACTCATATCTCGGAGACATGTACCGAGTGGGACGTGCTAATCCATCAAAGCGTCGATTTTTCGGCGGTGAACGAGCTTTATTGCCGTACGGGTACCCGTATAGTGCAGCGGATCGGGCCTGTAGGTGCATGACTAAATCGTTATCTACTGGCATATAATACTAAGTACTATAATCCACCCACCCGCCCGCCCACGGTCCTTAATTACACAGCCGTCAGATTACGATCTCACGGTTGGGAGGCTGTGAGTACTGGTACTCGCTACTCGCTGCTGGTAATGGGAAAGAAAACACTGGTACTTCAAAGCGCTGGCAATGCGAACTGTTAGGGTTACCACCATAACCCTACCTGCATACCTATATCCGCACACCTATACAGTCATACTCGTACCACTCACTTTCTTATATTAACGCAACTACTACATGCAACGAAGCTGCTGATCCGCCCACACAAATATGCCGCGTGCGTGCCACACGTCATGCCCTCGTCAGCCGTTATGCCCCGATGACTCCCTGTTGACTCCAAGCCTAGATTGCATATCCAAGCCTAATGCCTGCATGCGAACGGCTGCCAAGCCGATAGTTGTATAAAGCCGTGTACACCTCGGTACACTGTAACAAGATCCTTTGCTGCAAACATTTTCCTTGCCTATGCTAAAGTCTCTCACCTAAAGCTTACATTGGTTTCGCGGAGCTCTGGTTAAGATCCCCCGCTGCGTTTCCACTGCGCATGCCCGTCCCCCGCCGCGCCTGCCACTGCTGACGGTCCCCCCCCCCCCCTCCCCGCACCTGCCATCGTGAACGACCAGCCTATCACCGCCGCCGCCGCCGCCGCCGCCGCTAACCAACGAAATACATATCGACACCACCCGGTGGCCCGTGTAATCCGGGCCGAGCTGGCCAAACCCACGACCCGCGCCCTAGCCACGGACATCATCCACGCATCGCCAGTGAACGTCACTTCGCCCCCCCCCCCCCCTACCCCCGGCCGCACGCTCCCCCACGCCGCCACGCATCCCACTGCCACTAACCCTCAGCACTGACCGAATATGACGGCATATGCGATGGATGTCGCCGAACGGGCGACTCCGTCAACAAATGCTCGTCGACGAGCAAGGCACAACAGTGGCACCAGACATTGGCTGCCAGAAGGCAGCTAAGGGAATTACCTAGCTGAACTCGCACCGCCTTCCCGGTTAACGACGGTTTGGGGCCAGCCTAGATTTGATTTCGAATTGAAAACCAATCGATAATCTGTCTGACTGGCCGTATTGTTCCCCATTCCCGAGACTATGCTTGTTGGCTTGCCCCCAGTGAACGAGCTAACTCCTGACAGCGCGGCCGAGCCCTGCGTGCCGGTGTCTGCGCATGACGGGGCCTCCTCTTCAGGCTCGTTGCCTGTCGAGTCGACACACTCGTTGCCCTCGCACGAGCTGTGCCGGTTCCTGCTAGCATCTGCCTGCTTTGCCATCCCAGCTGACACAGCTGCTGCCACATGTTATCCGTAATAGCGAAACATGCTGCTACCCGAAAATATTGCCGACCCCCCTCCCCCGGCCCGGCACTGACAAAAACCCAAACCTGCCTGCCACCCCTGCTTCAGGCATCGTGACGACCCGACTTGCATCCGCCTATACCTATACCCGTAGTTATTATTATAATTGACGACTGCTGGCGACTGACCTATATAACGACTACTGGTGTGAATTACAAAGAGGGCACTGACCGAACGACTACTGGTGTGAATTACAAAAAGGGCAGTTCCCCAGAATTAGAAAATCAACACAGCAAGCCGCCTAAAAGCGGCCCGCATCCCGCATAAGGCGGGATGGATGAGTGATGCGCGCACGGTTCAGAGTCCGGGCCACGCGAGCGCGTGTGTGTGTGGGTGATCCTCGGACGTGCTGTGCAGCTTCAGCAACGGGATGGGAGACGAATCTGCGCCGTCTGATGAGGCAGCGAGCACGCTCTCGAGCGGCCACCAAGCTCAGGACCCCGAGGAAATCTCTTGCGAGCAAGGCCTCCTGGTGAGCCCGGGTGATGCACCGAGTGCCCCGCGATGAGAGGGCACCCCGGTCCGCAGCCAAGCATGCGATACCACGCACTGTGCGGTGCACCCCCTTGCTCACCTCACCCACTGTGCCGAAGACCATGCCCGTGTACTCCGACATATCCAGGATGTCTCGAAGAGGACCCTTGTGTCCGGGCTCTGTGTTGTGCCACGCCGCGTCCCGCGCAGCCAACCCCCGTTGTATGTCGCCCAACAGGGAGCGCTCAAACCGATCCACAGCTGTGGCCCGGGGCACTGAAGTGTACTTGACCCCGTACCGCATAGTCTTGAACTCTAGCAGCGTGGACTTCAAGCTCCGGGGATCATAGCTCCCGGTCACGACGTTGAACCCCGGAAGGGAGAGCTCTGCGTCCGGCACTAGGTCCTTGAGTTCATCCCGGGGTACGGTGTTGCCGAGAGGCACTGCCTGCTGGAACAAGTCATCCACCTCCCGCCGTACCGCGATACCTAGGTCGTGAACACAGTGATCGCGGAAGGCATCTGCGATAGCGTCGTGCTGTACACGCCAGTGAGCGTCTCCAGGCGCCGGGAGGTTCATGAGCGCGTCGCCGTATAGATCAACAATGACGGGGTTGTGCTCCGTCGAGGGCAGAATAATCTGGCACCCAACCACCGGGGCCAAGCACGGGCTAGGCAGAAAGAAGTACCCGGCAGCGACCTCCCGCAGCTCATGCGGAGTCATGGCTGTCCGCGCGGTGGGGATGGCCACTGTCCACATGCCTGACGCCGCGTCGAGCTGGTTGAACAAGATCCGTTCCCTACATGTGGCAGGGAGAGCGCACACCTCATTTCGAAGCCGAGAGTTGTTGGCCTGGTCTAGAAATGCCGTCAGCTCCTTTTGCGAGCCCGACGCAGCCTCCACTTCCCGCTCCATCTGGCGTGCATCTGCGTCGCCGAGATGGCCAGCAGTAGCCGCTTGGAGGCGGCCCCACGCCTCGCGCATCTCCGCGGCGTAGCTGTCCGACCCATGAGCATCGTTGAGGAAGTGGTCATACTGGCGGGCGGAAGAATTTGCGTTGAAGCTGCCTCGGCCAAGTACGGACCCGAGCTGTGGGTCGAAGAAACCAGGGGTGGGGGTGTTGGTGCCGGAGTTCCTAGTCAGGAACCTTGGGAGGATGGCGTTCATGCAGCCGATGAAGGCGGCATCACGAACGGTAGCCATGCGGCGGATGCCAGCTCCCTTCAATCGAGTGGGGAGGTGAAGCCTGCTGCGCGCCCTGGCCACTGCATCCTCGCTCAAGGTAGCCACCTCCGCTGCCATGGGGTCGGGGTCGTGCAAAAGCTCCGCCAAGAAATCGGTGACCACCGGATTGGTGTCGGTGCCGTACGTGGAGGGATCAAAAGAGACCCCTAGCACCCGTTCGACCGCCGCGAGGATGGTGGCATCCACCGCCTCCGCAAAGGCCTCCACCTCGGACGGAAGACAATTGCGGAGCCAATACCCCGCCTTGTGTTGCATGCAATGCTTGAGCAGGGCCCATGCGTGGTGATGCAAGGCGTGGGTGTACCGACGGCTGGGCTTGGCAGACAGAAGCTTGCTCAGGCTAGCGTCCACCTCCTCTCGTAGCTCCTCCGCCTTGCCGCGCATGTACGCCTGCACATACTCTGGCGATCCGAGCGGCACGTTGAGGACCGCGATGCCGTGATGGCCATCTAGCTCTGGCCACTCGATGTCGGCCGGAGCCTCACGCCGCGCCGCCTCCATGTCTGCGCTGTACGCCTGCATCTTGTCGAAGCGCACCTCAAGCCCCACGGACGCCTTGATGGACGTGCGGAAGGCGTGAAGAGCCGGCCAAACGTGCTCCGGAAGGCCCACCAAAATTCCATCGTCGGCGTTGAAGCGCGCCGCCCCGTCATTGACCTCCAACGTGGTATCACACTGCTGCACCTCGGGGTGAATCGCGACGCAAAAGGAAGTCGTGGCCAAAGGTGCGCCCTGTTGCACGCCGTCCTCCGACCGCAGAGGGGCGGACCGGTCGTCCACGACCAGATACGAGTCCGTGGAGAGGGAGGCTAGGAGCGCAGGGATGACAGGGTGTAGTGGAGAGCAATCGATGTGGCGCTGGATGATGGTGCGGCGCCATGCTTCGTTGTAAGCGTTGCGAAGGTCTGTGTGGACGATGACGGCACGTGGGCCAAGCTTCTCGGCGATGAGCCGGACGCCGTGGATGAGCACAGAGTCGCCCGCGGGAATGCCAACGCCGAGCTGAGATGGAGCGAGCACCGACACGTATGCCTCCTTCATGTTGTCAACCACTGCCCGCTCCGCTGCGCGCCGCTCCGCCTCCCCGACTGCCACAGGCCGCACGTCCGGGGCCCTCCCCTCGCCTAGCTTCTTGACAGGTGCCACGAGCCTAGCAGAGGCGAAGAGCCGGTTGAACCACCCGGGCAGGCGACCTTGGAGATACATGGAGGCAACCTCCGACATGGCGCGGACTGCCGCGGGCCCGGACGCCGGGGCGTATTCGCCCACCAAGCAGCGGAGATACTCGTTGCGCATGCCTGAGGGCCCCGCCGCCACGTGCTGCTTGAGTTGCTGGTACGGCACGCGCATGACCGTAAACCCTAAACCGGACCGAACGACTACTGGTAGCGACTACAGTTCGCTTATCGTTAAATGTTTTTCTTCTGCGTTACCACGGCCTATCCGGGTTTTTGTCCGTGCGATAGTCAGTCTACTACATCGGATATCGGCCATACCGTGTTTATTCACCTCCCACATTACGCATTTGCGCCATGCATGATAAATTAGGATTCGCCTTTTATTTTGGTGATTTCCGATATATCGCCTTCTGCTGCTAGCTCATGTAAATCTCATAAATTAGGATTCGTGGTATGCTACTGTTCATGAGTTATAGTATCGACTAAATCACTGCTACACATACCCAGCATAATTAAAATATACTGGGGATTACAGCCACATGCCTGTCACATGCCATAAGTATCTTCCCCCGCTACAAATACAGGTAAGGATTAGCGACTACTAACTGTAGCGAGTAGCGCCTAGCGAGTTGAGTTACCTCGGGAAGTCCTAGCGCCCCATCTAGTTCAAAACCGCCTCATCCCCTATTACCCTAAAGACGCATATTTCGGCCACATCGCCACATCTGCCACTGACAACCTGCCTATGCCACCGACCAACTGGGTCGTCGATGCTTATCTTGCGGACAGCACTGTCGATACGCAGGCGACCACCGCGCACAGCCAAAGTATGCGGTCTGAACACGTCAAGGCTCTTGAGCTTGAGCCTGAAGGTAAGACACATGTGCCCAATAATATTGCCATCAGCCCCGTTTTGCAATCGACGAAAAACGCTTCGTAACGACCTCTACGTCCGATAATGATTTCCTACCATCAGGCATACTAATTTACTACTATCAGGCACTGCTAAAACACACATTACCCGACCGTCCACACTGTTTTATAAAATGCTGTTAAACTCCGGCGGTGCGACACACTGTTTTGTAAATAACGCCTAGAGGCCCGCCTGCCCGCAAATATTCATCAATGTTGCAATGATACAAAAATAAACGCGGTTCGCGTAGGTTGCAAATTGCAATGATACTGGTATACCGGTACATGTACCGCGCCACTGGGAAATTATCAAATTATCCCGTATACAGCCCTACACGTTACTACTGTACGGATGCCCGCCGCGGCCGTATTACGCCTTTAGCGTCTGAGTCCTGCACATTTCAGTTGCACATTTATAGGCACATATACCCTCGGTGTCAGTTAATTGCCGGGACGGGCACGGGACGCTTGAGCCCCGCCAAAGACTGCTCGACGCCCTCCATCCGGGAAGCAATTCCTTGCACCAACTCCATTACTACTGCCGACAGTGACGCTCCCTCCCGCTCCACGGCAGTGACACCATGATACGGTTCTCCCGCCGCTGAGGGCGGCTGCATGATGCTGCAGCTGATACTGATGTTGTCTATTCGTAGACGTAGAGGGTTCTCCCAGGGCTGACGGCATATGTTGCGGGTCGCGGAAGAAAGACTCGTGCACCGGCAGCCGTAACACGGAGTTCGGCCCCACTGACTCGTTGTCGTCGTTCAGCTCGCGACCAAGTAGGAGGCCCAACTCTAGGCTTGTGTCGTCGCGCACCGAGCACACGTTATTGTATTGAATGATGTCCGTGAGTATGATCTCTTTGAGCATTTGAATGCACGATTTGACAACACCCGTGGTGCAGTACTCGCAACGCACCACCTCCTCCGGGAAATCAATCTGACTCAATGTGCTCATCTACCGGACAGTGTCTTGCCAGAGATGAATGCAGCATATCGCAACCAGTCGATGCGGAGCCCGGCCGTCCACGTCCTTCGCAAGAATATGTAGACCGTGGGCCTTGTGGTTGCCGCAGTGTGGAGCGTTACCCGACGGGGTGTGTGGGCAACGCTTGCCACCCTTGTGCGGTGCGCCGCACCGAGTTGGCGGCAGGCCATTGCCCGAGATACGAACTAATAGGCTGTCGTAAAACGCAAAGCAGCATGTTTGGTCGGTTGAGTTCAGCGCCATCAACTGTTCTCGGCCTGAACGATGACGTGCCAGCATGGTCTGCTCCTTGCCGACGCCGTCCTCGTTGTTCACAAACGTGTCCTTGTGTACTTCGGCAACGCTTATTAGCAGACGACGCAACCAACCAATCGCAGGATGTCCGTCCTTTCCCACACGACTACGCGGCTCAGCCACCGACGTTGCTGGGGTTCCGAGATGAGCGTCTCCCTCGGCCTCTGTCGGGCGACTCGGGCTGCTTGGGAGCCATGACGCGGTCGGCTAGGGGTGAGGTATGCAAGAGCAGCGGGTAGAGACGAGACGCGGTGGTCTTGTCTGAGCGATTCAAACGCCGAAACTGAGCCGGATCTTGCAGCCTTCCTTTCTATTTGCAGTGGGATATATATATAGCCGAGGCTCCAACGACCCCCGCGGCCCACACGCCCTGGCCTAGTGTCGCTTGATCTTCCTCTTCCGTCCTTCCTGCAGTTGCCCCTTGGAGGGCAACGCTTCTTCAGCTGGTTCAGCTCTCGCGCAGCAGCTGTCGGGAGGCGTTCCCATAATCAGTCAAATTATTCGTAACGCCGCCTGCTAAACGGAGAGCGCGAGACGCGCGCGGCCGTGCCGCCCCTTCCTTTTGGGGAACACAATTTCGCCGCCACTGCCACCAGCACAGCTCCGAAGTCGGCGAATAAATAGACCTTTTTTCCCGCCCCCGGGACAGGACCGCCGCCCACAGTAGTACTTTACCTTCGCCGCCCGACTCCGTGTAACCACACCCGTCACTGGGTCGCGCTGACGGGAAACCAACAGCAGCTGTAGTCTGGCCCCTCTCTGTATTGGATAGTGCGCCGCTGAAGACTGCCCACCGGATGTCGGCCTCAGCCAGGGAGTCGCAGTTCCGGGCAGTGCGGGAGGCGGTGGGGGGGCGTGACAGGCGGTGGGTGGTGGAGCACGTCGACGTCCGCTGCGACGGCTGCGAGGCGGACCCCATCGTCGGCGACAGGCAAGCAGGACCACCGCGACCTCCCCTCCCACCCCCACCCCCACACACACGCACTCACCCACCCACCCTCCCATGCTTTTCCCTGGGCACCCTCACCGCTGACATGGGCACCGGCTGGCTGGGCACCCAACGATGACATAAGCGCTTCGTCGTTCCGCGGCGGTTCATTCTCTAACCATAGTTATTTACTATTTATTACTTTTAACCCCCCCCCCCCCCCCCCGACCCCCCCCCAACCACCTCCATCACAGAGACAGCCACTTCCTGGCAGTGCCGCCTCTTGCTTCCATCTGCCCAGATCTCCCCTCCGAGCACTGCTGCCTACCTGCGAGCACACACATACCTGCCCGCACTCGCCCTCACTCGCACTCGCATTGCTCGTCCGGTGTCACCCGGCTGGCAGCGGCCCGGCAGCGGCCCGACATTGGGGGGGCGGGGGGGGGCGGAGCTGCGGCCCCACCACTCCTCACCGAATCGCTGCCGCGTGGGTGACATCCTCCCACCTGTCGCTCACCTGGGGAAGGAAAAGCGGGCGGGGGGGGGGGGGGGGGGGGGGGGGGCAGTCGGCAATGGAGAGCGGGCAGTTGACGAAAGAGCACAAGTGTGGGCCGGAACAACCACCACCACCGCTTTACTCCCCCCCCCCCCCCCCCCCCCACCCCTTCCGCGTGTTTGGCAGGTTCAAGTGCAGCGTGTGCGCGGACCGCGACCTCTGCTCCACTTGCCTGCGCGGGCTGGTGAAGGCGAGGGTGCGGCGCTCACAGCAGCAGCAGGTTCGGGTGTCCCCCCCCCCCCCCCCCCCCCTCCCCCCCAACCGGGGGTGCTTACCCCGCCCCCCCCCCCCACCCCTCCCCGCCCCCCCCCCCTCTCTCCCCCTCTTCCCTGCATGCGCTGCTCAGCTTGGCCGCCCCACTCGACGCACTCACCCGACCCGGCCCGCCATCCGTGTGCGGCCTGCAGGATGGGGGCCCAGATCCGTACGTGGAGCTGGAGCAGGCGGTGCCCTGCCTGGACCCGCGCCACAGGCACGCAGGCTGTGCCGCCCCCCATGCGTATGTGCGTGAGTAGGTGTTTGCGGGGGAGAGCGGGCGCTGGGGGGAGAGGGGGGGCGGGGGGCGGGGGGGCGGGGGGGGGGGGGGGGGGGCTGGCGATGACCAATGTTTACCCATGCTCACCAATAGCAGCATGTCCCCCACCCCCTCACAACCCTTTCCACTTGTCGCCTTGGCCTGGTGGCTCCCTGCTGGGTGGATTGGCAGGTTTGCAAGGATGGCGGGGCCAGAGCGCGCCGTCCGACTGACGGGCAATGCTGCCAGCGGCGCGCCGGCGGCGCTGCGCGACTTCCTGGCGACCTTCCCGCCCTCACACGCCTCGTGCGCCGACCTCGCCTGGCTCGCTGTCGACCGTGACGAGCGCGCAGGCCAGGCAACCCCCCCCACCCCCCCCCCCCCCCTCCGCCCAAGGCAAACCCCCGGGCACAGCGCCCTGCACTCCCAGCGGCAGCTCTTAAACCCCCCTCTCCCTCCCCCCCTTGCCCGCCCTTGTGGCAAAACTCAAACGTGCAGGTGGACGAGTTGGACCGCAACTCACGCAAGCCACTGCAGGCACGGGCTCCCTCCCCCCCTCCCCCCCCTCCCTTGCCTTGCCCGCGTGCTGGATCTGGCAATGAGTGCGACCGGGGTGTGGGTGAGAGTGTGGGTGGGGGCAGGGAGGGAGGGGGGCCATGACATGTGACATGTGGCGGCGAAGAACAACTGTGACATCACCGGAAATCTCCGCCCCCCCCCCCCCCCGGCTCCACCTGCGTGCGCCCTGTTTAAGCGTTGCCTGACCTCGTGACATCCGCCGTACACCCCGTGCAGCGACGAGTGGACAGGCTGCTACGCGCGTGGGAGTCCCTGCTGGAGGATGGCAGCGCCGCCATCACTGCAGAGAAGCTGGACCGCCTCGCCGCCGCGCACGGCGTGCTCAGGCAAGAACCCCCCCCCCCCCCCCTTTACACCACCGCACTTGCCGTCACACCACAACCTCTACCCTCCCCCCCCCCCCCCGCTTTACCGCGCTCTTACCACCTTGCACTCAACACCACCTCCAATCCCCCCCCCCCCCCCCCCCCGCCTCTCCCCAAAGCCCGGCAGCTCAGGCGCGTGCATGCCGCGCAGGGGCAAGTGGATGGCGTTCCCACGCCTTGCGGAGGTGGACGCCTGCTGGGCCGCCGTCGCCGAGGTACGAGATATCCCGCTCTCACCTCCTTCACCCCCCCGTCACACACATCCCTCCCCGGGGCCTGCAACCGGCACAGGCATTGGTCTCTCAAGCACTGCCGCTGCGAGGTCCCCCCCCCCCCCCTCTGCTTGGCAGTGGGACGGATGCTGCTGCCAGGTGAGAGGTGGGCGCTGAAGCGATGGCTTGCTGCGCTGCAGGGGGTGGTGGGCGGGCGGCTGGGCCCGACCGCCAAGGTGAGACAGATGGACAGACGGCTCGCCCGGCCGCTTGCCATGTGGGTGCGCCCAGAGTAGGGGGCTGAGCCGCCGCCGGTATGCCACAGGTCAGCAGCGTCAGCCCGCTGAAGGACAACCACGTACTGCTGGTCACGGTTGCGGTGCGTCGCGTCCCCCCCACCCAATACGCAGGAACAGCCACGCTGCTGGCTGGTTCCGCCACCACTGCCAGTGGCCACCTCTGACCCCCCCCCCCCCCCCCCCCCCGGGACCCCCCTGGTCCATCTCCCTTCCGAACCCTCGCGCGGCGCAGAACTACCAGGACCAGGCGGAGGTGCAGCGCGTGGAGGAGGCACTGCGTGCCGCCCTGGGTGCGCCGGCTCCGCAGGCTACCCGCACAAAGCTCTGCCAGCGACTGAGGTTGCGGTGAAGGGTTTACAGAAATGCGCGTCTGCGCCGTCGCTTGCGCCGTGTTGCGCCTGTTTTGCGGGACCCGCTGTACTGTATTAATAGGGAATCACCGCACAATGGCTGCCATCGCCCTCACTAATCACAGCTCGAACGCCCACATCCACTGGGTATGGGGTCAGCACGCCGCCGCGGAGGCGCAAAGGGTGGAGGTGCTGGGAGCCCCTCGCCCTCGCCCCAGACACGATTGATCAACAGAGGCGAGTCCGGACCACATCGTGAGCACCGCGGGCAGCATGCTGGCGAACCAGGCAGGCAGAGGCAGGGGCAATTCGTTGTTGTTGGGGAGGGGGGCTGATTGAGGCACTTTGCCGGCCTCGCCGCCGCTCGCATTTGGCCAAGGTACACCCTGTTACGCTCCTAGATTCGGTGACGGGGGTCATGTGTGTACACACCCTCTCACACCGCTGACCAACGTCCCTGATGGACGCCGGCAACCTCCTGCGTCTGGCGAGACGCCCTCGTCAATGTTGCTCGTGCATGTCCGTTGCCGTCGGGAAGGGGCCGTTTGGCACAGGCAGTAGGACCCCCCCCCCCCCCCCCCCGGCTTGACTTTCCCCCGTCCCCTTGACGGCCCGCGCACAGGCGGCCTGATGGCGGACGCGCGCCTGCTGCTCAAGCCTGACATCTACTCCATCCTGGCCATCAACGCCCGGAACGAGTGGGGCCTGCGCCCCACGGTGCGCGTCGCCAGCTTGCGGGCGCCGCCGCCCGGCGAGGCGCCCTGACAGCAGCGGCGCCGACATTGCGCCACGCTCACGGACGAACCCCCCCCCCCCCCCCCCTCCTCGGACCCAGCCGAAAGAGGTGGGGCTCGGGGCTCGACTCGAGCGCGTTGAGGGTGAAAGGCTGCAGAGACACACTGGTGGGAACTCCATGGGTCGGCGTTGCACAGCCGCCATGGGCATGGCCTGCCGCCACTCGGCGCTCCCAACGGCATTGGCCCTTCGCCCCCAGCTGGGGGTGGTGGGCCAAGCCGCCGCGGTTCAAGAATCGTATCAACGGCATGTTGGGGGACGTAATACCCTCCTTCAGCATCACGCTTTGGGCAGCCGAGACAATCTGCGCCGCCCTCGCCCTTGTCGAGCTCTCGTTGCAAGGGGCGCCCCGGGATGAGGCCGCCGGCTGCCTTGTGGAGTGCTTACTTACAGAGCCCAGTGCCTCCGGGGGGGGGGAGACTGCGGCGGTCTAGCTACGCGGCGAGCTGGCCGCCCTTGGAGAGGCGCTCCAGCACGAGGCCGATGTGCTTCCTCAGGCGGCTCGTGTCCGCCATCTGCGCCACTGGCGCCGGCTGCGCCGCCGACTCCTTGGCGGAGCGCGCCAGGCAGCTGCGCAGCAGCTGCGTCATCGCCGACTCGGTGGCCTCCTCCCAGCCGTGGAACTCGATCTGCGCCCGCCGGGGCGGGGGGTTGGGGGGGTGGGGGGGCCGGCTGAGCCCCGGCAGAGCCATTGCGGAGCAGCGACAGGGGCGCCCAGACATGTCCACTGCAGAGGTACCGCGATCGTTTTGTTGCGACTGTCTGCTCTCTCGGTACGCGTATGTAAAATCTATTGGAGACGGCGCGCGGCATGCCCTGGGGCGCAGCCTCCCCTCGTATGGGCAGACGAGCGGAGCCCCTCCCTCAGACCCTCCCCCCCCCCCCCCCCCCCCGCCCCCCCACCATCTCTTGTTTCTCTGGCACGGGGCTCTGGTGTGCGCAGCGCTTGTTAGGATTTCTGCATCTTTATGGTTTCGTGATTTTGCGAGTGAACGTGTTCCCAGTGGGGAACGGGGAACCGGCATGACATGTATGTTGGGCGCGTGCGCAGGGGAGGGGGGGGGGGGGGGGGGGGGCGCTTGGAGGGCTTCCGGGCCCGACCTCAGCGTCCTGCCCGCTGGGCACCACCACGGTGTCCTCCACCACGGGGCTCAGGTGCGCGCGCAGCACCGCGTCCGCCTCCGCGTCCAGCTGGAAGCAGAAGCGTATCAGGAGCAGCAGCAGCTGCGTGGCGCCCGACAGCGCCGCCGCCGCGGCCTCCAGCACCGCCTGCGCCGCAGCGGGAGGGGCGCGCCAAGCATGCGGTGAGAAGTCCAGGGGGTGGGTAGGTGCGCTGCGCGCTGTCACCGCGCCCTCCGCCATTCTACGAGAAGATGTTTGCCGGAGTGCGTGCCATCGGCATGAAAAGCGGCCCAATCACCCCCCGGCACCGTTCCATGCGTATGAGTTTCACTTTTAACTGCGCCATCCGTGTTGTACACGAGGACTGCCCTCGTAGTGTGCACGCTATAAGTGCGCACTCCCACATACCCGGCCTCACGCAGGCGCCATCCGTACACGACAGCGAGGCGGGCGCCAATTGGCTGTGTCGCACGAGCCCAGCCCACGCCCCCAGGGGTCCCCAACACTCTAGGCGCCATGCCGAGTTCTTGCATACCCAAGGGCGCGCCCAGTCGAGCATGGGAGCCTACCTGCGCGGACCGACCTTATTGCGACTTTTCCAACCTGTCAGGACTTTTGTGGGATGCTGTATGAGTGTGCAGTAGGCGGGATGACCGACGCATCAATATCGAAAGTGTGCACAATACAGCAGCCCGCAAAAGTCCCTACAGCTTGGAAAAGTCGCAATAAGGTCCGCGCAGGCAGGTTCCCATGCTTGTTCACAGTTCCTGTTTTTTTTTTTTTTTTTGGGGGGGGGGGGGGGGGGGGGGAGGGGACCTGCTGCTGGTCCCACACGTCCGCCAGCTGCAGGATGTCGTTGTACGTGGCCTCCATCAGCGCGTCCATGTTGCCCAGCGGCGCGGGGTTGCGGTCTTTGAAACGCACAAGTAGCCGCTTCTGGATGCTGCGGAACTCTGCGGCGCGGTTGCTCAGCTGCCGCCGGGTGGCCAGCACCTCCCCCCGCGCCGCAAAGTGCGCGTCGATCACCGCCCAGTAGTCCTGCCGGCCCAGATTAGGCGCCAGGGAGGGCCGGCCGAGGGGGGGCGGGGGGGGGAGGCGCTCTCAGCATGGCATCCCAGGAGAGTACTGTCACCAAGCTTTGGGTTCGCCAGATGTTGTTTCTAAACTCCCCCGTGAAGAGTAGGGAACAACGTACTAAGATGGCAATCCATCGAAATACACGGCAAGTATCGAGCGGGATCGCTGGCTAGATGGTGCAAAACAGTTCGTTACTCTGCGTCCAGAAATCCCAATTAAATGGAGCAGTATAGGCTCAGTCGAGCAGGGTGATGCGCAGCCGCTGCTATGCCCGTCAGCAGGTGGAGGTGTGGCGCCGTTGCGCGCGGAAAAGTGGGGGATGCAGGCGCGGCCTGCGACGAGTGGGGGCGCACCTGGAGGGGGAGTGCGTCGGTGTAGGTGACCGCAAAGGGGCCGCTGCCGCCGCCCGCCCCGGCCCCCGGGCCCTGCACAGCACCGCGGCGTGAGGCCTTTCCCGGGGCGGTGGCGGAATGGCACAGAGATACGGGGCGCGCGCTCTACCTCGTAGTATGCGGCCAGTCGCCGGCACAGCTCATCCGCGACAAGCCACATCGCCTCAAACTGGTCGGACTGTAGCCGGTACCGCCCCTGGTGGGAGGATCCGGGGGGGGGGAGGGGGGGGGGGGGGGGGGGCGGGCATGCATAGTTGCGTTGGTCGGCGGGCTCTGGCTGGATGAGAGCAGCGCGTGGGCGGGGTGGCGGACGCACCGCGTTTTTGGAAACCAGGACGGTGACGACCTCGCCCGAGCAGCACTGGAAGGAGAGTGCGTTGCCTCCTGCGCTTGTCAGTCGCGTGTTTCGTAGTAAGACGCAGATCGTAGGCCGGTGGGTGGCGCTCGACAGGGGGTGGGTGGGGGCATTCCGCAGCAGAATGGGAGAGGAGGACCCGGGGGGGGGGGGCACGCGGCCGCACCGCTGCTTCGGGCAGCCTCTGCAGCCGCGGGCGCCGTGGCGAGCACGTCGTCAAAGAGGGCGGGCATTGAGGGCGGCAGGCGGTTGGTGTCCAGCGTGATCTGCGGGGGCGGAGGGACGGGGACCAACAAGTCACACTCGTCACCCCCCCCCCCCCCCCCTCCCTCCCGGAAGCTACCCCGTGATGAGCGCACCACAGTCAGCCGCCGCGCGTACCTTGAAGGCCGCGTTCTTCACAGGCGGTATCGCGGTGCAGAGCAGGACCATCGGAACCTGGTGCGCGGCATGCCGGGGGAGGCTGTTAGACGTGTCGGTCTGCGGCACATCTGTGTGTGTGTGGGGGGGGGGGGGGGGGGGGAGGCGCGTAAAGTGGGGCTAAAGGGACAACACGAAGGAAGGGCGGGGAATTCCGGCGTGCCTGAAAATGGCAGACCGCCACGCGCGGGTTGTTGCCGTCCTTGAGGTAGGTGGCGGTGACGGTCACCGTGTTGCCCGCCGGCAGGGTGTCGCCCTCCAGCGAGACGGTCACCGGCACGATGGCGGGCGTGCGCGACCGCCCGCTCACGCTTGGCACGATGCTCTGCGACAGCTGCGCCGCCAGAGGAGATGGCGCCGACACCTGCAGAGGGGGACAGCGTGTGGTGCGGCGATGAGCCCCTGGGGGTTGAACGGGGAGGAGGTACCAATCTTTTTGTGGATAAGTATACTGAGCGCAGACCAGCGGATCATCCAGCATGGCATTCCCGTCCCCCATGGGATGGGTCTGCGCGGGTTGGGGGAGGGGGAGGGGGGGGAGGGGGGGGGGGGGGGTGCGCACCGCAATGGCGATGTTGTCCGCGGAGCCGGTGCCGATGAAGTTGACGTAGACGCGCACGGTGACGGAGGGCGCGCCGTCGCCGCCGCCCCAGCCGCCGCTGCTATGCTGGTCCAGCACGGTCGGCACCTGCGCGCGCAGCTGCAGCCGCTCCTTGGGCTCGCTGCGCACGCTGCCCGTGGCGGAGCGGATGACAGACAGCAGGTGGCGGTGCTCCTCGTCCATCGCGACGTAGTCCAGCTCCTGCGGGTTTGGGGAACAGAGAGGCGGCTAGGTGACTGCCACCCCAATATCTAGCTTAAATATACCGGTACTCTCCCTATATATTTGAAGTAACTTGACAGTGGAATCAGCGATGCGTCGATTTTTCAGAAAATTTTAAAGGAACGGGTTCTATATCACTGGCCTACAGTTCCATGAATTGCATTGCCAGCGCTTTGAAGTAGCGACTGCTATATGAACTCGCGTGCTGTGGCTTGTATAGTATAGAAGTCATCTGGCGCATCAGCTTTTCGACCGGCGGCTCCACGGATTATGTATTTACATGAGCTAGCAGCAGAAGGCGATATTGGAAATCACCATATCGCGGATTATAGTACTTAGTAGTATATGTCAGCAGATAAGCGCTTGTGACGACTAGCGAGTACCATTTTTTTTCCATTACTAGCAGCGAGTAGTGCGTACCAGTACCAGTACTATATGCTGTGTTGATTTTCTAATTCTGGGGAACTACCCTTTTTGTAATTCACACCAGCAGTTCTATGGAACTGCCCTTTTTGTAATTCACACCAGTACCTTCCAACCGTGAGATCGTAATCGGACGGCTGTGTAATTAAGAACCGTGGGTGGGCGGGCGGGTGGATTATAGTACTTAGTAGTCCATTCCAGTAGATAAGCGCTTTAGTCATGCACCTATAGGCCCGATCCGCACCATACGGGTACCCGTACGGCAATAAAGCTCACCGCTGAAAAATCGACGCTTCGTTGGATTATTTATATCATATACCGGCAATATAACTGGTCTATATACCGGTATAAAGTATATATGTCTAGGGGTTCTGCATTTTATGCGACGCTAGAAATGGCGACTACATATACCGGTTACTGCATTCATATTTACCGTGTGAGTCTCTGCAAGAGTCACCCGTTGCCGCGTAGTCCCCGTGTAGTACCGTGGTAAATGGGCACGGGACCCGTGCAGTCACCGATGAATCGCAGCCCCACTGATGCACCTTTGCTACGCAGGACGTCACCCAAAGGGCTGCTACGTATTGAGTTGGGAATGCTGTACGAGGAGGTGGCTGCACATGTCCGCGCGAGCTGACGATCATAAGGCGCTTTTGTATCACGCGACAGGTGGCAGCTCCACTCGAAGCTGAAATACAGCGCCCTCAATGTATACTTCTAGGTTAGCCTTCATCTCTGGCTTCCCCGCAGCTCACGTGCAGATGCACCTGCATCTTACATATAGATAGGCATGCCAGAGGTGTATGTATATCCAACACCCCTTGACTTTAAAAATTTGTGAACAAATACCCGCCACTCTAGAGTGCAGAAAATTATTCTTCATTTCAAAGCATCATGAGAAATCAATGCATGGGACACCTCAAAGACAAGTTATTCCTGACCGCTATTGTGCCGTTGGCGTTAATACTCACTACTTCACTTCTGGCGGTTGGTGGTTGGGGGGGGGGGGGGGGGGCACCTTGCTCTCGTTGCCCGCCGCCACACTTGAGCGGCGGACTGGTACCGAGGGTAGGACAGCGTCAGCGCGCCGGCGTCGCTCAGGCTGACCACCAGGCCCTGCAGCCCGCCAAAGTCGCCCACGCACAGCGCGACCGGCACGTCGTCGCAGGCGGCGCACCACACGAGCTGCGTCTCCCGGTACACCCAGGAGGTTGGGCGGTGGAGGAGCCAGGATGAGGTTCTCCAGTGGCCGGCCCGCCCGTCCATCTGCCGGCCATAAGCGAGTCAGCTGCGCGCGCGCAAGATGGACTGGCTTTGCCCAGCACGACGTGGGGGGGGAAGGGGGGGGGGGGGGGGGGCTTACCCGGCTGCCGTGGGGTAGCTGCAGATGCAGGCGGGCGGGTAGTCCAGCCTCTTCTGCATGCGGACCCTGGCCCTGCTCCGACAGGATGTAGACGTTGTGCTCCCCCCAGCACCAGGATGTCCACCTGTTTGGGGCAGGTCGAGAGGAGACGCTTAGACGGTGGCGGCGGGCCTGGGTGGGCCGGGGGGGGTGGGGGGGGGGGGGGGTTCAGCAGCGGGGGGTAGCCGGAGGAGCATGCGGGCCCCTGCCTGCGACGCGCTCAGCCCCTGCGAGAAGTGCATCGTCCGGATGTCCAGCACGTTCTCGCCCACGATCACGCTCCAGTCCCCGCCTGCGCCGAGCCCACGCGTGCACCGTCAGCCCCTGCTGGGAAGCAGTGCTGTGGGCAGCGGCACGCGGGCGGGCAAGAGGAGACGCAGCCCGGGCACACTGCAGCTTCTTTGGTCTGGGTGAGAGAGGCGGCCGGCCCGCTGGCGGGCTCGGACGGCTTTTCGCCGGAGGAGGCCGCCAGCACCTGCGAACGCCGCAGCGGTTGAGTCCAGTGCGTGTCTACATCTACTGCGGGCCGCTCTCCCAGGATAGCATCCCCGAGCCCACCGGCAGAGGCGAGCAGCCGGCGGGCGCACCGAGAACTTGTAGCTCTCCAGCACCATGCCCGAGTTGGCTGTCACGAAGGAGTCAGTGTCGGGGCACATAGGCGAGCGAGCCCGGGGAGAAGGAAGTTAGGCAGGAAGCGCTTAAAGGAGATTGCCTCGCACCTCGAAGAAGCTCAGCTGGCCGTCCAGCGACTGCACGCAGATGCTCTCCACGCCCTGGGCCCCCACCCCCGCACCCGTGGATCAGGAAACAGTGAGGGGCGAAAAGCGTGTGTCTATGCGTGCATGCGTGGAAAGGGCGGCCAAGAGGAAGGGGAGCTGCGCGCCCCACCTGCTTTGTTGCGAAGCTGCCGTGGCACATGTTGGCAGCGCTGTGCTCCAGGTGGTGCTCGTACACCTTGCGCAGGTCGAAGTGCGTGGCGCCGCCGCCGCCGCCGAGGACCGCGGCAACGGTGTAGACCGCCATACTGCGCGGGTGCAGCACCGCAGCGTGGTGCCGGGGTGGTTGCTGGTGAAGTGGCCGGCCGCGAGCTGCAGCACCGCGCCGTCCAGCTCCACCTCCAGCATCTGGTGGTCCACCGCGTAGTCGCGCCCGGCGGGGCAAAACACGCGCAGCATGCCCTGCAGGCTGCCGGTGACCACCTTGAGCGCGCCGCTGGCCTCGTTGTCGATGTTGGCCACGCACAGGCTGCCCATGTCAAACTCCTCGCCCGGGCAGGGCGGCGCGCGCCACCACTCGCGGCACTTGAACAGCGACATTGCGCCCTGCTCCCGCCTCCGCCGCTCCGCTCCACCCCGCCTACACTGCGCCAACCGACCTCACCAACCAGGTGTGCAGTCGGGAAGATCCTGAGGTGGTCCTCCTCCCGCACGCCAGCACACCTGCACCCACCGCATCGGCACCTCAGGCACGACCCTCCCCTCCCCTCACGACCACCGTGTGAGCGCCCAGCACGGCGCCCCTGGTGAATTCTGGCGGTCTAATGAGGCTGTCTTGCTCACTGATCGAATCCATCCCCCAGGAACAGTTGGGGCGTGGGTGACAGGAGGGCCGAGCAGGCTGGCTGGCAGGCTGGTTGTGTGATGGAAAGGTGGGAGAGGGGAGGGGGTTTGGGGGGGGGGGGGGGGTAAATGGGCTGGGCTGAACCCTGAGCCCTGCACTGGCAAACACATGCGCTGGCCGGCAGCCCGAGCCTGGGGAGGCTGCTGGCGGGCGGCGCTCCCACTGCCCGCCCCCCCCCCCCCCCCCCCACCCGCCCCCCACGACGTTGTCGGCTGCGAGCAGAAGCTGGAGAAGCGCATGCCGCGTGGCTCGGCACGTGGCGCTGGCGCGTGGCGCTGGGAACTGGCATGTGC
>VCJN01000662.1:0-10809 GCA_006384855.1 Tetraselmis striata
TTCCCTCACGATACGAACGAGTATGGATGCGGCGGAGCCAGCCGCAAAGCTTGCTGAAGTGAACTCCGGCGAGGCGGAGGGTGGCGTTCCGGTGTCGTCGCGGGAGGCGCCCAACAAACAACCGCCCAGTAATAACGCCGAGGCAGCATCATCCCGCGGTTGCTCCGCCGCATGCTTCCTTTCTAATCGCCGTAGCGCGCGCTGGTGACTCTTCTTAGTTTCCTATTGCGCATATTCAGTCCATGTCCCACCCGAGCGGTCCCCATATTCAGATAGAACTCGACGACGACGAGGATTATAAGCTCAATAAACTCACATGGAATATCACTGCAAAGGGGAGGATCATGGGTTTTTAATCACGCATGTGCAACAATCTTTTCATCAACCGTAGAACAAATTTTGCCACCTCTCCGCGCCGCTAGGGGCGGGATTCGGGCATAATTCAGCCTTAAGACATGTATACCCGAACTGAACACACGTCAGGCTGAATTCGGGGACTGAATTTAAGCCATGGAGTATGTTATTTTAGCACATTTAGCAAACCGCTGAATCCAGTCGAATTTAGCTCAGCATGCAAAGAATACCTCCAGAGGTACTTCAGCGCAACCTTGGTTTCAACCGCCTAATTGCCGGTGCCATCATGTTTCACGGGCTGGCCATCGCCCGCGAGCCCTACGCTCCCGGTCGGGGAGCTCCTAAGGGCAGCCACCGCGGCAGCTCGGCTGCCATCTTCCGGCTCGCTGCCTTCGGGAGCGGCTTTGCGTATTTTGTGCGCGCAAGGGTCGCAGAGGCTGATCAAGTCCGCACCGAGGTTCCTTTTTCCGGTAGTGAGTCGTCATGCCACGCATACGCGATACTGACATCATGGGCAGCGATAGGCGGCAACCTCTCGTTAGTTTGTTTTTTTGACTCATGCGCCCGAAGTCGTTTTCCATGTTTAAAATGGCTTTGCAACTAGGACGATTTCGGAAAGCGTGTGACAATTATGCGAGTGCGATATACTACGAGTTAGTACTTGTGTGTACTAGTACAATGTGTACATGAGACTACGGGTATATGCACTGTATAATGCTGCCATGTGGTAAGCGTTGTGTTAACCAATTATTGTTGTATTCTCAAAACACTGTAGCCTCTCGCCTTTGCACCACGGATAGAGACTCAAAGACACACAAAGGTGGTCTGCAATGGTGGTGCAAAGGCGAGAGGCTACAGTGTTTTGAGAATACAACAATAATTGGTTAACACAACGCTTACCACATGGCAGCATTATACAGTGCATATACCCGTAGTCTCAGGTACACATTGTACTAGTACACACAGGTACTTACTCGTTGTATATCGCACTCGCATAATTGTCACAAGCGATAAGGCATTAGAGCTGGAGAGTCCCCATGGGGGGGGGGGGGGGGTCAACCTCAATACACCCGAAGCCGAGTCGCAGTACGGGCTTTCGTAGGCTCCCGCAGTGCAGAACCCTCTCGCATTAGTCAACTCTTGAGGTTATGTGAGGCGGTCGGACGCGCTGCGTACCAGGGCCACCGATCGTCGCGGTAGTTGTTAACGACGACAACTACGCGTACCGCGACAAATCGGCGCTGGCGGAAGAGGACATCCGTGTCATCAAGACTACCGCCTACCGTCCAGCAAGACACTTCAATCCGGTATGTGTGTCTCGCAGCAGGGCGTCGTGGCGGTTACACGTTGCGGTTTTTCGAAGCTACCCGTGTAATTGGTCCGTCTAACGGGGACGGCGCCGCTCATGCGCTTGTCCTTTGAGAGGGCTCGTTGCCCTCGCATTAACTGTTAAGGTTGCGCCTAGCGACTACCCCAATACCACCATAAACCAGTGACGCCGAGGTTATGGCCAAGTATTCAGCACGCGCATGTACTGCTACTGTACTGATATTTCAGCACGCGTATTATTTACTGGTACTTCCACAACCAGACGCCAATAATATTCCTTGTAACATACAAAACGCGCTACTACTCCTAAATCATCAGGATACTAGCTGCATGTCCGCGGTGCCGAGTCGGACCGCTATAGGATAAATATCCAATCACCAGCAAGTTGTAAGAGATTACATTCTGCAACCAACTAATTCGCCAAACGCTACGAGTAAGAGCCATGTTTCACTAAGTACTGCCACGAGTACTTACACTGGTTTCGGCTTTCTGTTACGATCCATCTCCACCTGCCGACCCACCGCGACCTGCTCTCGCACGCACGACGATACATTCGCGATTTCGCTGGTCCTGCCGACCCTTGGTAACGATTATGTACCCTTCAACCTTTATCCGAGTCGCGTGTCGCCATGGCATCGCACCGGAGCGCCCGTCAAGCCGGTTACCCTCCGGTGGTCCACCCGCCGAGCATTCTATGCGTCAAATTGTCGAGAAGAAGATGCTGGAAACCCGCGTTGTGGCACCAACCCAAAACATCTCTCACAAGCTCGCCGACGTTCATGACTTCCCGGCAGTCAAGCAAGCCTTTTCCGGAGAACTACGCGCGACACAGCAAGGCCCCGCCGGAGACTACGCGCGTGACATCGGCGCCAAGCCGAGCGACCCCAAGATAGCTATATACCTGTTGTGTCGACTTGCAGCGCAAGCTTCAACCTGCATTTGCCTCGTTGCATGAACTTTGCGCTGTGCCTGAGTATTTGCAAGTGCAATGTATTTTGCAGGCGATTCCCAAGCGCGAGAGAGCCGGGGTACAGAAGATGGCTAACCACGCCAAAGTATTGAGTGCGGCAACAAAGGCCACTCAATTTATGAATGCCGCCATGCGTCCGAGAAGGAAAAAACAATTCAAAGCCAAAGTGGCAGCAAACAAGCTGGCCAATCAAGTCGGAAAAATCGACTGGCAAAAATGCTAATGGCAAAAATGCAAAACTGCATGCAATGCCAAAGTGGCAGCTAATAAGCTAGCCAAGCAAGTCGACAAGATCGACTTACACAAAAAAACAAATGACGGTGTTGGGCGACATGCCAACCTGTGCCTCTCAATGTAATTGAGACAATTGACACTGACATGTCGCCGAGTCCATGCAAACATGCATGCATTGCTAAACTGCCTGCTAAACCCCTGCATGAGATCGAGGATACAGATGTCGATATGGTTGAGCATTGCGCTCCCGCGGCACTGCACCCCTCCGAGTCACAACCTGAGCATGAAGCTCATGGGTGTTTCTGTGCTCATTCACACCTCGTTGCCGACATCGAGGACGAGACAGGGTGCAGAGAAAATGTCGACAAAAATGTCAAAGACAAAAAGACGCATGCTAAACTGCATGCCAAACTGACTAACATGCAAAAGAGATCTCGAGTGCGCAGAATGCGTACCAAAAACAATGTTCAGAAGAATGACACTGAAATTGACAAATACGCAAAACCAAATGCATGTCCAACTGACTCTGTTGCGTTTGACCAAGCAGAATTCAAGAGACTGATTTACGCCTATGGTCCATTCACTTTTGATGCCTGTGCCTCAGCATATGATGCTGTCTGTTCAGATTATTGCAGTGCTGAAAAACCATTTCTGCAACAAGATAGCAAAGGTAAAACTGTGTTCATCAATCCGGTGTATGATGACACAGCCCTGCCTATCTTGCAGCATTTTGAGATGCAAAGACAAGAGTCACCTTTTGACACAAGAGGTATAGTTGTTATGCCCAGATGGTCCTCACAATTAGGACAATCCTGTAAACCCCTGCTTTCAAAATACAAGAAAATTCATAGCTACCCGCATGGAACATATCTGTTTCACACACCCAGGTCACGCCATCCAACGCATACGTGCCGATCGCAGCGCGGTTTATACCGGCTCTCCGTTTCGTCAAGCATGCGCCAACCTCAACATCGCGCTGGAATTTACCGTGTCTCACTCGTCTCATCATCAGCACTCGTCGAAACGGGGTTCGCCTAACCGCGCCTAACACGGTACTTGTACTGTATCCGTACTCAATTTTACTGTACGATTACTGTATTCCGTATCACCCCCGCGCCTTACCGCGCCTATATCCTCTTTCAGTCAGCTTATCTCGGCGGTGGTCGCGAGTACCCGCGCCGCCATGGACTGCCATAGCAGTACCCGTACGCAAATGGTACGTGATATGACGGCGTACCAGTACCGGAACTGCCCTTTTTGTAATTCACACCAGTACCAGTACCAGTACCAGGCCGCTTTTAGGCGGCTTGCTGTGTTGATTTTCTAATTCTGGGGAACTGCCCTTTTTGTAATTCACACCAGTACCGGGATATCGTGCATGAACTAGTTATGCACTGCTGTCGCACACTGCACACTGCTGCACACTGCGCACTGCAGCGCACACTGTCGCACACTGCACACTGCACACTGTTGCACACTGCGGCGCACACTGTCGCACACTGCACACTGCGCTAGTACTGCTGTACTATAATAGAATCCTTTATGCGGGCCGCGCGCACCGCGTCCATCACACAGCAAACTTCCTCACCCACCCCGAGCTGCACATAGCGCGCTTGCCCCCAGTGCGCGCGGCCACTGCGCATCACGCCCCCCGGAGCGCAAACCTTACCCCATGGGTACACATTACTGGCGGTAGTCGGGCAGGTGGTGCCCACAGTGGTCAACATCGGCTGTGCACTCGGCCGCATCAGGTACGGACGCCGCCCTTTTTGCCCCACTCACTCACTGCAGCCCACCCACGCCAAACATAATCGGAGACATCTCGGCACCGATCCCACCCGACACGCACCCGATATCGCTAGAGGGAGGGGAAACTGAGGTCGTTGCCGTGGCGGATTTTTGAGTTCCTCCGTAGTTGTTCTCTCGCATCGTCCGTTGATGCTACAGCGGGTTGGAGGCTGAAAACCCTTCGCGCCGACGCAGCGCCCCAACGATATGGCGCGACGCGAGAACTGCGCTCGGTGCGTTTTGGCCGTTTCGGCCACCAGCCCGCCGCGCGCCTCCGAATTCTGCCGGAAGTGTGGCAAGTCCACCACAGTAGATGGCCTACCAGTGGTACGCGAGGAGGCGTTGGTCTCGGCGGTGACCGAGGCGATGTACGACCGCATGAACGGCCACGGCCACCACATGGAGCTGCCAACTGGCTACTCAGTGGGACCCAAGTGATCCAAAGGCGTGGCCCTTCCTCACTGCCTTCGATGATCCCAAAGTATACGCAATGCGCGAGCTGCATGCGCTGTGCGAGGCGCATTTTATGCACCCGATGGACGATAGCGATGCTCTGCGCGATGTGATGGGCTGGGATTCAGCGCACCAATCCCGCCACCGCTTCCCATAGAGACGGGTGGCTATGTATTCCGGTGGGAGGCGCTGCCGGGCAAGAGCGAGGCAGACAAGCTGGAACAGTAGGCGCTCCGAACTGTGCGCTCAGAGCGTGCGCGTGAGCTGGGTGAGCGCGCTCGGAAGCTGCGCGCTACGGAGTGGCAGGAGCGCATGGAGCGAGAGTGAGCGGGTATCTCAGACAACACCAGCGAAGGCGACTATTCAGCGCCCCGCACATCGGCGCAGTTCTGAAAGCTACGACAGCATTGACAGCTGGGATGCGGTAAAGTGCGGGCCATATGAAAAGAAGTACTTCATGCAGAGGAGGGCGGGGCGCGAAGCAACGATGGAGGCGGGAGGCGAGGCGTTCAACATCGGTGAGGGGGGCTGAGGGCAGCGGTGAGCCGAGCACCTGCCGCTCATGTGACATGGCTGTCTATGGCAAATCCAGTAAGGGCGAGAAGGGGAAGGGACACGCTCACTAGATGTAATTAATGCATTCACATCTTCCTTCGCTTCGTCGCCGCTTTCTCTGCCATCTCTGCCTTCACGGCACACGCCTTTGCCTTGGGCAGGTGGGGCTGTGCACGATGGGCTGGTCCATGCATGTCACGGTGGTGCGCGATCAAGGTGCTGCGCGTCGTGACTTGGCCAGTCCTGGAGAGCATCACCTTGCCGGACTTGAGCAGGTGCTGGGGCTGTTGGTTGCTGCCGTTGCGGAAGCCCTGCTTGATCTCCATGTTTGCAGTGCTCCATGCACTGAGCACTCAATGCGTCAAGGTTGCCATGCAGTTCTATCCATCGGGAAATTGCCGTCAAGCAACTTATTCATGCACGGAGTGATGTCCTTTGCTGCCGCGATGTTCATGAAGGCTGCGAAGAATACCTCCGTAGCTGCCCGTAGCTTGTAGGTCAAGGTAACTTATTTCGTTGTCGCTGAGCGCCACCTCAAAAACAGCGCGATGACTTCGCCTCCCGTTGTGTTTGCAGTTGGAGATGCGTGCTATCAACGCCTATGAGCACTGGACTGTGGGAGGGCCCGATCAACACTGTCTTCCAGCAGGACTTTGTCTTCCCGCCCAGGATTGTGCATGGCAGACTTGTCACATATACATGGACAGAGGCCATCAGCACTGCTGGCAGGGGGCGGCGGCAAAGGGCCGCCGGTGACGCTGTGCCGAGGCAGATGATCAGGTGATGGGCCACCTGTGTTATATATTATTGCTGAAGCATCTTACATGTTGTTGTTGCTTTCCTGCACTTTGCGCTGATGCTGATAGTGCAGCCCGGCACGGGTGGTGCTCCTACTTGAAGCACTCCCATGCCTACGACATCGCCGCCCTCGATGAGGATGATGGCGGTGTTGATGCCATGCAGTAGTAGCATATACGCAGCAACCGTGGCGTGTGTGAATTGAGCATATCCATATGTTGCGGGAGCAGTTGCGTAGTATGGCAGGCGCATGATACATATAGGCGTCGGTTGGGTCTGGGGATTTCCAAATGTAATGTTAAGCAATACTATCTTACGAAACATGGCCAATCTGCATTATGCTTGCACATATTGCGCGCATGCCTGCTTCACTAATTTTCCTGACACACTCACAACATTTTTTTTTGATACTGACAACATGGGTCAATGTTACGCATGGATGCCGCGGTGTACTGCAGTATCGTCGCGAGCAAGCATTGTCAACCGATGTTGACACAAAAGTTTGCATTTGTCTTTGCCGTTATACACATCTGTACTTTTGTGAATTTCATGTCATTTGTGGTATGTATGTTGATTTGCATGTAATCTGTTCAGCAATAAGATTAATGTGAAACGCGTTGTGCATTACATACAACAGCAGATGCATCGTAGTGTCATTGATTATGTTATTGTGACGCCCCGGGTACCGAGGTACCATTACTACTCGAGACTGATGCAATGATATAAAGTACGTGATGAGCCACCAGCCGCGCGCGCACTTTCACTCTTCGGCACTTCCTCTTCGCCTATTTATGCTGACCGCTTCGCATGAAGAGCAGATCGCCCTGCTCGCCCCCCGTGCCACCATGGCCTCCGTCAGCACCTTCCATGCCGCTGCCGGGACGGATGACGCGTCGTGGGAAGATATCATGCTGCCGAGAGGAGCACGCGAGCCCCCGCCTGTCCCGCGCGGCCCGCCCCTGCGCTACTACCTCACGACAGTCAGCGCCGATGACACGTCGAGCGTTTTTGACTGGTCAAGCTGAACGGCCCGTCTGCCCACCCTAATTGACCGTGGAGGAGGAGCAAGCTGCCTTGCTTAAATCGATGAAGCCGACGCATGCAGCAAGGGTTCTTTGCATCCCTAGTGCAAAGGTGCGCTTGCCGGCCGGTTTACCTGCTCATCGTGTAGCTAGCTGCTGATGTTGTCGCTGCCCGAGCGAGTGTCGGCGACTAAGTGTTTTTTCTTTCATCACTACCGCAGTCCGGAATCGACCAGAACGGCGCTCCGGTGCAAGACCTGTCTACCGGCTACAGCCCCCCTCCCCCGCTCGCTCGACGAGCTCATGTTCCCCGTGCGGCTAGATCCCCGGCGCTTCAGGACGCTACTGCGAGGATGCAGGCTGGACGCCAGAGGAAGCAAGCGCAACGGGAGCGCGCGGCGGCATCATGCCAGCCCCGTCAAACAAGCTCCCTAGCCGCGGGGCGCAGCAGATGGCAGCAGCTGCCATGAATAGCATGCCCGCAGAAGTATCTGCGGGCAACAAGGGGCAGTCAGCACCCGAGCCGACAGCGGGCATAACACCACGTGCCGGCGCCAGGAAGAGGCCGGCGGCAGCGGAGCCAGCCGGCCGCAGGCCAGGGGGGCGGGCACGGGCCGGGGGCGGTAGTAGACCCATTGTAATTAAATTTCTAGTATTTCCCTAATACTTTATGCAGTTGCCGACCCCTCCGCCATAAATCCGAAAATGTCCGGTGCCTTGACGTTAAATTTGCCAGCTAGGAGTAGGCGCGCCCATGTCCGCTTAACCACACCCCGAAGCTCGACGCTCATTGGCCGCTGATCCAGCCTGGCACCTCACCTTTATTAAATCACAAAACCAACCGTGACTACCGTGTAATGCATTTTTGCAGCCTTTGTTGTGTATCGACCAGTACCGTACTGCCCGGCATGCTCGTCATCATCACTCGTCATCACGCGGGTATCTTCCGCGCGTACTCGTGAGGAGGCGCGCGCCTAATAGCAGATATGAAGGGCGGCGATTCCCGTAAAGTACAGTGACTCGTGTACTCGTCTCGTACTTTGTGCACTCGTGACTACCGAGTACCCGCTACTCGCTATAGTACTTTGATGCAGGGCTCCGCTGCCGTACTCATCCTTACCGCCAAGTTTAAAGTACTGTGACGCCTAACGTTAGGCGCGATATATACAGGCGACTACTCGCGCCTGGTAGTCGTTAAGCGCGGTTACGCGGACCCCGTTTCGACGAGTGAGGCGGGCCTAGCGGAGCGCTCTTTCCGCACCATCGGTGAGTGTGCCCAAGCCATGCTCCTCACGCCGGCCTCGACTGCATCTTTTGGATTGGGCGTATCTTCACGCCGTCTATCTTTGCAACCGCCAATGGAGCTCGTCCGTCAACGCCACACCCTACACGATGATGACCGCCCGCAAGCCCGACTTCAGCGACTGATACTGAACCTATGGGACCTACTGAGTGGTATGTTGATGTCTACCTGGCTGACTATACTGTTGAGGAACGTTCAGCCCATGCAATTAATGACGTCGTTACCACTGAGGAACTCAAAAACCATGCTGACTGAACAGCAAGGTAAGGAATATAAACCAAAAGCCACAAAGTCCCATCAGTCACGTATGATGACAGAGTAATGTTTTGTTACCAGCAAGTCTGATCATGATTTATTGCTGCTACACCCCACATGTGCTGAATTTACTATAACACCTTCAGAACTGGTTGTAAGCGGTGCTACTTTGAACTTGCCAGCACCAAGTATATCAAAGAAAATAAAATACCAACTGCACCACTTCAAAATAAAGTAAGAGTATTCTTGCTGATGGTAGAATGGTTCTCGCTTCACAAAAAATCACCCTTGAATTAAAAATCAACAATTACAACAATACCCGTTGACTTCACAGTCACACCGTTACAACATAATTTCAATCTGGTTTTAGGGATGCAATTCCTGAAACAACACAACCCACATGTTGATTGGGAATCTGGTCTGATGACATGTTCCACAGGACTAAAAGTCCAATTCCAATAGAGCCCCGCCAGGCTAATGGTCAGAATGGTTCATGCTATATGGCAAGAGAAATTGCCAAGCATGACCCTGACACAGTTTATTTCTGCGCCATTGTTAAACAATACAATGCCACCAGAGTGATGAGCTCGATATTGATGATGAGATAGATACAATTGACACTGACCGGTCTGCAGCTTATACCGCTCAGATCAGAGACTTATTGCAAAAAGCATAAACCAATATGCTCTCCGCTGACAACCTTCCACAATTGCGGCCATGGTCTTGATCATGAGATCCCTCTTGTTCCTGATGCTCAAGTTCCTTCAGGAAAAATATACGATTATCACCTGCAGAATTAGAGAAACTCAGAACACAACTGAATTTTTCTTGAGAAACAGTTTATACATAGTCCTTCTCTCCATATGCAGCCCTGTTCTCTTCGCCCGCAAGGCCAATGGCGGTCTGCGCATGTGCATTGACTACCGTCAATTGAATAAGTACACCAAAACGGCTGAGTTCCTTTTCCACATGCTGATGCATTACTCGATATGCTATCTGGTGCTACTGTCTATTCAGCTCTTGATCTTGCCTTAGGTTATCACAACTCCGGATTAATCCACCTGATGTTCCTAAAAACAGCATTCAAAAACTGTCTATGGCCAATTCGAGTGGCTAGTAATGCCATTTGGACTCACCAGTGCTCCTCCTCTTTTTAACGCCTGAATGACATCTATACTCCAGCCACACAAGCATACCTGTATACTTGTATACCTGGATGATGTCTTGATTTTTAGCAGCTCGCTTGAGGACATTTGCAACATTTGGACACAGCTTTTACTATGCTCGAGTCTAATGAATAGACTACCGATTACAGAAATGCTGGTTTGCCAAGAATGAACTAGAATACCTTGGACATATGGTATCACACGCTGGCCTAAGAACCTCGCCTAGTAAAATCAAGGCTGTTCAGGATTGGCCCAGGCCTAAGAACGTTCAGAATGTCCAACAATATCTTGGTTTCTGCAATTTTTACCGAAGCATGTGCGCAATTATTCTGCTATATAATATGCAGCACCGTTATATGCCCTCACAAGAAAGGATAAAAATATGATTAGACAGTTGAATTGCCAAGCTGCATTTGCAAAACTGAAGCAAGCCTTGTTCCAGTCCCCAGTGCTGGCAAGCCCTGTCCGCCGGCAAAGATGCTGAGTTGTATGGCTACTGACGCCAGCGAATATGCCTTAGGTGCAGTTTTTGCTCCAGGCTAATGTTGATGGCCACTTGCACCCTGCAGCTATTATGCAAAG
>VCJN01000663.1:0-40479 GCA_006384855.1 Tetraselmis striata
CTTCGCGCCATTTTGCGCGCCACGGTGGCCCACCCTGTTAAGGATTTCACTCCTCGCTGCTCGAAGCTCCAAGAGACCTGCTGCAGCGCCGCCGTTTTGGGAGCCATCTCCGCCAGACCCCGCTGGCAGTGGTTGAGATGCGGGCTTGGAGGACCCGCCAGCCTGACGCGGCGCCGCTACGACCTGGTAGTAGCGGTCATCGACTAAGACGGGGGGGGGGGGTTAGAGACCCGGCTCGGCAGATCAAGCAGGTGTTGGTGGACTTAATAAGCGTTGCTTCTTGATGTGTTGAATGCCGCGCCGCATCTCGTTGTCGTTGCGCCAGTCGCGCACGGTGCGAATCGAGTAGCCACAGTGTTTTACAATCTTGCTCTGGCACTCCCCGAAGAGGGCAGAATCCACGGCAGCGTACCACCAATCTACGGAAAAGTCCGGCGCAACAGCCTGCAAGACAAGGTTCCACGACGCACGGGAGCCGGGTGTGGAAAAGCGTCTCATCGTTACAAGAGCTAGGAGCGACAGTACACGGGTTTTTACGCGAGATGCGGGCGTTCACCTGCCCCCGCTGCCGAGATGCGGTACCCCCACCGTCACGGTTGACTCTCTCCACCCTATGCATCTCTTGCTCGCCAGTCTTGCCAGCGGTGGCCTCACCCACAGCTGGCAAGACTGACGCGAGCCTCCGGGTTCCAGTGCCGCATCTCTCTCGGCGCAACCGTCTGTACGACATGGTCCCACGACGCACAGAAGTCGGGTTTGGAAAAGCGTCTCGTCGTTACAAGAGCTAGGAGCGACAGTACACGGGGTTTTACGCGAGATGCGGGCGTTCACCTGCTCTTGCTGCCGAGATGCGGGTAATCCCACCCTCACGGTAAATCTCTCCACCCTTTGCATATCTTGCTCGTCAGTCTTGCCAGCGGTGGCCGGAGGCAAGACTGGCGCGAGGATGTACTTGTCTTCCCCAATGTGGGCCTCCGGGTTCCAGTGCCGCATCTCTCTCGGCGCAACCGTCTGTAAGACATGTTTCCACGACGCACAGAAGTCGGGTTTGGAAAAGCGTCTCGTTGTTACAAGAGCTAGGAGCGACAGTACACGGGTTTTTACGCGAGAGGTGCGGGCGTTCACCTGCGGAGATGCGGTACCCCCACCGTCACGGTAAAATCTCTCCACCCTATGTATCTCTTGCTCGTCAGTCTTGCCAGCGGTGGCCTCACCCACCGCTGGCAAGACTGGCACGAGGATGTACTTGTCGTCCTCAAAGTGGGCCTCCGGGTTTCATTACCGCATCTCTCTCGGCGTAACCACCTGTAAGACAAGGTTCCACGACGCACTGGAGTCGGGTTTGGAAAAGCGTCTCGTCGTTAAAAGAGCTAGGAGCGACAGTACACGGGTTTTTACGCGAGAGATGCGGGCGTTCACCTGCTCTTGCTGTCGAGATGCGGGTAATCCCACCCCTCACACTTAACTATCTCCACCCTCTGCATCTCTTGCTCGTCATTGTTGCCAGCGGTGGCCTGAGGCTCTTCCAAAAGGAAGAGTCGGCCCACGCTTCTTGGAATGCTTCTTGCGCAGCTTAATGGGTGACAAGCTGCTGCTCTTGCCTCCATAGGCGGAGACGCGGGTCAAGGAGGCGGAGATGCGGCACCGCCACGGGAAGATATGGCCCTGCGACTCCCACCAGCGGCACCCGAAGGCGCCTGATGGCTTGACGTGGCTTCGCGTTTCGGCTTAGGCGCCTGGAAGGGTCGTCGTCCTCCAGCTCTATCGCCATCTTGGAGGAGGACTCGGCCCGCGCTCCTTGGAATACTTCTTGCGCAGCTTAATGGGCGACAAGCTGCTCTTGCCTCCCGTGCTCAACGCACCGTGCGGGCGCTTCGTCGCTCTCGAAGGCCGAGGCTCACTCGGCGGCTTGGCAGTCTCCGAGGGACCAAGCCTGCTCGGGGGAGGGGCGGAGCTGCTCGAAGCTCTATCAAGAGACCTGCTGCAGCGCCGTTTTGGGAGCCATCTCCGCCGGACCCCGGTGGCGGCGGTTGAGATGCGGGCTTGGAGGACCCGCCAGCCTGACGCGGCGCCGCTACGACCTGGTAGTAGCGATCGTCGACCAAGACCGTGGGGGGTAAAGAGCTGGCTCGGCAACCTTCCAGTATGAGGATTCTATGATAAAATGGAATTTACTTGCCCATATGCTTTACAATACAATACAGATTGCAAGTCAGTACCACTAATGCCTGATATTTGCTCGCGGCACGCCGCAGATTGCTGCAGCGCTGCACCGCAGATGCTGCCTTAAGGCGTGCTCTAATTGTCTAGATGGCTGCAAACCATTTAGTATGCGGGGCTGCATGGCATAGCAGGGATGTGAACACGCACCGGCTTGACGATACTATACAGATTTGCAAGGCAGTACCACTAATGCCTGATATGTGCTCGCGGCACGCCGCAGATTGCTGCAGCACTGCACCGCAGATGCTGCCTTAAGGCATGCTGTAATTGTCTAGATGGCTGCAAATTATTTAGTATGCGGGGCTGCATGGCATAGAAGGGATGTGAACACGCACCGGCTTGACGATACTATACAGATATGCAAGGCAGTACGGCTAATACCTGATAATAGCTGGCGGCACGCGACAGATTGCTGCAGCCATTTGCCTAGATGGCTGCAGACCATTTCGTATGCGGGGCTGCATGGCATGGAAGGGATGTGAACACGCACCGGCTTGACGATACTATACAGATTGCAAGGCAATACGGCTAATACCTTATATTTGCTGGCGGCACGCCGCAGAGTGCTGCAGCGCTGCACCGCAGATGCTGCCTTAAGGCATGTTTTAATTGCCTGGATGGCTGCAAACCATTTAGTATGCGTGGTTGCATGGCATAGAAGGGATGTGAACACGCATCGGCTTGACGATACTATGCAGATTGCATGGCAGTACGGCTAATACCTTATATTTGCTGGCGGCACACCGCAGAGTGCTGCAGCCATTTGCCTAGATGGCTGCAACCCATTTATTAATATGCGGGGCTGCATTGCATAGAAGGGATGTGAACACGCACCGGCTTGACGATACTATACAGATTGCAAGGCAGTACGGCTAATACCTTATATTTTCTGGCGGCACGCCGCAGATTGCTGCAGCGCTGCACCGCAGATGCTGCCTTAAGGCGTGTTTTAATTGCCTGGATGGCTGCAAACCATTTATAAGTATGCGGGGCTGCATGGCATGAAAGGGATATAAACACGCACCTGCTTGACGATACTATACGGATTGCAAGGCAGTAGGGCTAATGCTTGATATTTGCTGGCAACACGCCGCAGATTGCTGCAGCGCTGCACCGCAGATGCTGCCTTTAAGCATGCTTTGATTGCCTGGATGGCTGCAAACCATTTGTAAGTATGCGAAGCTGCATGAATCACCAACATGCGCCGCCCGCGGCGCCAACGCGGCCCGCGGCGCGTTGGCGCCGCGCTGCGCGGCCCGCGGCGCGTTGGCGCCCCGCTGCGCGGCCCGCGGCGCGTTGGCGCCCCGCTGCGCGGCCCGCGGCGCGTTGGCGCCCCGCTGCGCGGCCCGCGGCGCGTTGGCGCCCCGCTGCCCCGGCCGCGGCGCGTTGGCGCCCCGCTGCGCGGCCCGGGCGCGTTGGCGCCCCGCTGCCCCGGCCGCGGCGCGTTGGCGCCCCGCTGCCCCGGCCGCGGCGCGTTGGCGCCCCGCTGCCCCGGCCGCGCTAGCAAAGGAAGTGCGGTTTGTGAAATCGACGGACAGGAGTCGATTCAACTCTTATCTGCGGTTGAGAATGATTTGTTATGATCGTTGACTATGATTAATGAGGTATTGTCCAGGGAGCTATGGCAGCGAATTTCAAGCTGCATGAATCCCTTGTCACGGACCAGACACGAACTCACGTTGCTTGCCGAGGTGCTCCGAGAGGTGCGCTCTAAAAGTCGCCGAATCTCTTCCGACGACCAACCACAAGGCGCGTCCGTTGGTTTCGGGGTTTCTTGGGTGCTTTGACGCGATGAAAAGTACACGATTCGCTGTCAACAGGCTGTCGAGGTAGATCATTCGTGGGAGGGGCCCTTGCGTCAAGTAGGTGCTAGGAATCTGCACGCGATAGATTTCCGCCTTGGAGGCCGCCAGCAACGGTAGGAGGACATCCAGGTGAGTGAACCAAGGCGACGTGACAACGACAAAGGGCTCCTTGGACAGGGCAGCGTTACAAGTAGAGCTAGGAGCGACAATACACGGGTTTGTACACGAGAGATACATTTAGTAGGAGGCCGAGATGTCCGCGCATGCGGCGTTACGGGCTTTGCGTCCCGAGATGAGGGCTTTTTGGGCGGAGATGTGGGTCGGGGACGCAGAGATGGGGCACCGCCATGGGAAGATGTGGCAAGGCGACTTCCAGCAGCGGCACCCGAAGGCGCCTGGCGGCTTGACCGGGTTTCGCGTTTCGGCTTAGGGGGTCGTCGGCCTCCAATTCTTTCGCCATCTTCAAAGGAGGACTCGGCCCGCGCTTCTCGGAACGCTTCCTACGCAGCTTCATGGGCGACAAAGTGGTCTTGCCTGCTGTGCTCAACGCACCGTGCGAGCGCTTCGTCGCTCTCGAAGGCTGAGGCTCACTCGGCGGCTTGGCAGTCACCAAGGGACCAAGCTTGCTTGGGGGAGGGGCGGAGCTGCTCGACGCTCGAGGAGACCTGCTGCAGCGCCGTTTTGGGAACCATCTCCACCGGACCCCGCTAGCGGTGGTTGAGATGCGGGCTTGGAGGACCCGCCAGCCTAACGAGTTGCCGCTACGACCTGGTAGTAGCGGTTGTCGACCAAGACGGTGCGGGGTGCCGAGCTGCCTTGGCAGGGCTGGCAGGTGTTGGTGGACTTCGTGAAGCGTTTGTTCTTGATTTGTTGAATGCCGCGCCGCATCTCGTAGTCGTTGTGCCATTCGCGCACGCTGCGAATCGAGTAGCCACAGTGTTTCACAGTTTTCGCCGAGCATTGGGTCGACAAGTGGCGCTTCTTGTTGAAGGGGGTCGTGGAGATGGTCTATGTAGGGAGGGGGGGCGTGTGAGAATCTTTTCCCTCACGCGCGAAGATGCGCACACGTTTGAGGTTTTGTTGACAAGGGGCGAGGGGTTACCATTTTGCTCCCACTTGTGGCGCTTGTGGCGGAGCTCGTTTGTCCAGGCGGACACCCTCCGACAGTAATGGGCCCCTCCTCCTCCTCCTCCTCTTTCTCCTCCTCCTCCTCCTCCTCTTCCTGTCCGTGCTCATCCTCATGAATCGTGGCCAAAGGTTCACCTAGACCGGCTCCAGACTGTTCGACATCGGTCTGCGTGGGTTGAGATCCCTGAGATGCGCGATGGCGAGGTGCGCTTAACGCAGCCCACGGCGCCGAGATGAGTGATGCTAACGAAGATGCGAGTCCGCGTACCGTTGGAGTCGCTCCGGGGAGTGGGTCCAAAGGTGGCACGCCTCGAGGCTGGGGGTTAGGCTGAGGCCCCGGCTCGGCCAAAGGCTGCGAATCTCCGCCGTACCAAGGCCATGGCGCTCCGCTCCGATGTTGCCCACCGCTCGGTTGCAGGGGCCTTTTGGGCTGAGTCGTGGGTATTGGAGCCTGACACGCCCTCCTGCCCGAACGCAAGTGCATCTGCGGAGAATCTTGCGCCATGGGGGTCACTAGCAGTGCGTCGGGAGCCGTCGTTGGCTCGAAACCAAGCGCAGCTGCAGATGCCCCCGCCACCGGAGTCTTCAACCGGGCAGAGGTGCGTTTTCCTTTGCGAGGATGGTCTGCCATGCTTTTGTGAACCAAGATGCGTGAAGATGCCTCCCTAAACAAAAGCGCGAGGGTGCTTGCGAGTGATAGAAGAGTGAAAAGCACAGCGACGGAGTAGCATTCGAGGCAAAAACGGTTAGCATGGACTGGTAGCGACGCATCTCGTCAAGGGGCGGTGGACAGATGCGTAGTACATAGTGCAGTATAGGTGAAGGGTACAGTGTTGGCAAGAATGTGTGAAAGGCCAGTTTCACAGTACATTCGTACGGTATTGGGCGTTACTCAGTTTTTGCACCCCCTTGGGGGGTGCAAAAACCGAGTTAAGGGGGGCACATTTTCGAGTCCGTAAATGTCCCCATTTTGACTCGATATTTGCCCTTTTTCCGCCGCTGCCCCGTTTGTGAAATTGATGGACAAAAGTTGATTCAACTCTTATTATCTGCGGTCGAAATGATTTATTATGATCGTTGATTTTCATAAATGAGGTTTTGCCCAGTGAGCTACGGAGGCGTAGCGGAAGCTGCATGAATCCCCTGTCACGGGGCATACACGAACCCACTGTGCTTGCCGAGGTGCTCCGAGAGATGCGCCGTTAAAGTCCCCGAATCTCTTCCGACGACCAACCACAAGGCGCGTATGTTGGTGTCGGGGTTTCTTGGGTGCTTTGACGCGATGATAAGTACATGACCCGCTGTCAACATGCTGTCGAGGTAGTCCATTCGAGGGGGCCTTGGGTCAAGTAGGTGCTCGGAATCTGCACGCAAGAAATTTCCGCCTTGGAGGCCGCCAGCATGCGCACCAGTAGGAGCAAAGCCAGTTCATCCGGTGAGTGAACCAAGGCGACGTGACAACGACAAAGGGCTCCTTGTATAGGGCAGCGTTACAAGAGCTATGAGCGACAGTGCACGGGTCTCTACGCAAGAGATGCGGGCGTTCACCTGCCCCCACTGCGGAGATGCGGCTAGTCCCACCCTTTACGATTAATTCTCTCCACCCTCCGCATCTCTTGCTCGTCAGTCTTGCCAGCGGTGGCGTCAGCCACCGCTGCTTTGACGTCCGCGAAGATGTACTCGTCGACCCCAATGTGGGCCTCCGGGTTCCAGTGCCGCATCTCTTTCGCCGCCGCCATGATTCTCGTTGTCTCGTGCTTGCGGCGGGCCTCGTCCTCGTGGTCAACTTCAGGCAGGAAAGTAGACATTCCGGGGACGTGATAGGACAGAATTAGCCACTCCGGTCCCGGCATCATCGCGCCTGTGTTGGGATGCAGGCTCTCGAAGATGCGGAAGCAAGGGGTGACGCCCGCGAGGTCCTTGCATCTCGGGCATCATGTTGCGAACGCAGGGTCGACGCATCCCTTGGGCGGTTTGGCGTGGACATCTTGTGCAAGCAATAGGAAAGTAAGGCTAGGGCGCGAGTATGTCGCAACATCCTCGTTTCCTTTGCATACGTCCGTGCGGTAGCGATTGTCCGCGACGCCGAGGAAGACGACATATTTGTGCGCCGGACGCCCAGTGCAGAGATTCCGGACCTTCCGGAGCTCGGCAAGGAACCCCGGCCGATTCTGCTCCAGCCACGGCACGACGCCAAGCGCCGACGCTTTTGCGACTTCCCATTGGGCGGAGATGCAGGGAGAGACACGCGCGAGGGTGAGATTCCACCCCGACTGGCGTCTAAAACATAATGGCACTGTGGAAGGCGATGGGGGGGGGGGGGCTCACGATTCCATGTGCAACCCACTTCAAGGCGTCGACAATTGTCACATCTCGCCCCCTCTAGACGGCAGTGAGTGGCGCAGCAATTGACAAAGATGATGAGGAGCAGCCCCCTCACCACGCCGTCGACATGGGCAGGTACCGAGCCGCAGTCCGGGTCTGCCATGACGAGGGCCTTGTGCCGGGCAATAAAACCAGGGGACGAGATTCGCAGCTGCCGGTGAGCTTCTTGGACATACTCAATGCAAATCCCCCGCAGCGCGTTGTACACAAGCCGGTGGTCTTCGGAGGAGCAAGACTAATTAAATGCAAGTGATGAAACTTCCAACACTATTATTGGATCCCCGTCTAAAACAACTCCATAAAAAATAAACGTCATCACAGACCACGAGAGGTCCGCCCTACCCGTTTGGTCCGCCCTACCCGTACCTGAGGATATCGGGTCCTGCGGATAGCGAGGTGTTAGAGGTCGTTGGCAGACAAGGACGAAAACACGAAACGGGTGGGAAACGGGGCGGGTGTCATTACTCATGTCGAGATGTGCGACGGCGAGGTGCGCTTAACGCAGCCCAGACGAGAGATGTGAGCGATGATGCGAGTCCGCGTACCGTTGGAGTCGCTCCTAGGAGAGGGTCCAAAGGTGGCACACTTTGAGACTGGGGGTCAGGCTGAGGCTCGCGGTGAGCAGGCGAAGGCTGCGAATCTCCGGCCCCGGGCCATGGTGATCCGCTTCGATGTTGCCCACCGCTCGGCTGCAGGGGCCTCATGGGCTGGGTCGTGGGTATTGGCGTGTGAGAGTATTGAATAGTACCTCGTACAGTGTTGGCAAGAAGAGGAATGTGTCAAAGCTCAGGTTCACAGTACATTCGTACAGTACTAGGCGTAACTCAAATTTGCACCCCCCAAAAGGGGTACAAAATTGAGTTAAGGGGGGGTAATTTTGAGTCCAGAAATGTGCCCATTTTGCCTCAATAATTGCCCTTTTCTGGCAAGGCATAGCGGACATGTCGGTAAAAGGCAATGATCATTGCGTATTGTTAAGAGGCACTTTCAAAGCCGTACTACCGTGTGAATCAGTATCCCGTCTAAGACAGGGCACCCACGACGGTACGCTGTCACGTGGCTCAGCATGACGGGTGCTTGTCATAATCAAATGGATCTTGTCTCCGGGTTAAAACTGGTTATTGAGACAAGTGCGAGTAATCACTAGGACCCGCCCCAAGGCGTCCCTTGGGGGATCACTGGGTGAGCACAATCCACACTATTGATTCCTAAAGCTGCCACCACATCGGAACCCAACATGGCAATAGTAGACCACAAAGGAGTTCATATGGTGACACATCGCAAGAGCAAATGCGCGATGTCGGCATGCAACATCACACAAGGTGCACTGCGCGAATGTTGTTGGTTGGCTTAGGCTGAATGTGATCAACCACGGTCTCTCATTGTTGTTCTCATATATGTTTTGTTTCATATGTTTTGTTTCATGCTGTCGAATTGTTTGCTTTGTTTTTTGTGGTTTGTATATGTAGTTTGTTTCGATTGTTATTTTGTGTGTTTGGATTGTTTCTGTGTTTTGTATGTTCTGTTTGTTTGTTATTTATCAAGTGATGTGATGGGTACAAGCAGCAGTAACATCAAATGATGAAGAGAAAGGGGGAAGAGGAGGGGGGGCTCACCAACCTCCAGCTTGCACCTGAGCAGCATGAGTTTGTGTTCCAACAGTGGGGGTATCTGTGAGTTGGTTATTGTTTGTTTTGTGGGCAGCTGTGATTCTTCTTAAATTATTTGGTGGTTATTAGTTGATTTGTTGTTGGTATCTGCGGTTGATTGGGCACCTTTCTGTGCCATTTGTTTGCTCATCGCAGTCAATTGTCGTTGCTCATTTTACAAGCCATATGGTTTGTTGTGTCACTGTCATCATTGTACATACAACCACTCTTTCGAGCAGCAGCACGTATTTTGTTGTATTTGGTCTTTTGGTTGTTGGTGTTGTGTTTGATTGCATTTGGTAGTTGGCCGGTTAGACGGTCAGGTTTTCTGTATGTTTTTGTGGTCCTCTGTGTCATTATCCCTGTCTTTCGGCGGGAGCCCAACACATTTGTGATATGTGTGGCTTAAGCCCTTACAATACGAGCAGACTGATGTGCCATTAGGTGACACCCAATCAAACTTTGGAGGGTTTCTGGCCTTTGTGATATTGTTAATTGTCAATAGTGCCAGTCTTATCAAACTGGGTATTAAGTCGTCCCCTCTTGTTAGTTCTGGGTCGATTGGTATTTGCAGCGCGGTACATGGGCGTAAGAGCCTCAACATTAGTTTCTTGCTGCAGGTATGATGTGACAAGATGTTGTTTAGGGTCTTGCGACATCTGTAACGTTTGTATGTGATGCATTGCTTCACTTACCAAGGGTATGGCTATGGTGGTAGCATCATCATCGATTTTATTTGACATGTATGTCTCAAACTGTATTTTCTGAGCTCTGTTCAAAAGGCAATGGGCTGACGGTCGACACCTTTCCATTGGTGGAGAGCAAGCACCCATCTTAAGAAGCTAGGGTATGTGCCGCTTTGTGTGGGCTTCCGAAAATTCATTGCCCAGTCCACTTTTAAATTAATATGGTTGCCCGGCAACTGGCTAGTCACTTTCATCAACTATGGAAAAGACACAGCCTCAGAAAAAGCGGTATGTTGAGTGTTAGGAGAGCAAATTGTTTTTTCACTCATGAGGTCGGCAAAAGTTTGTAAGAGGTAGAGGATTAACTGCTCATGCTATTGGGTGCGTAACGCTCCGCACTAGTCGTCCAAAATGTATCAGTAAGTATTGGCTTCAACATGTTAATCCACTTCATATAGTCTAAACGGTTGAGTAAAGCACCAATGTCACGATGCAACTTTTCGTTGTCACTCAAAAAGTCATTTCTGACTTTCAAAGGTCGCAGCTGAGGGTGAAGGCAATCATGCAGTCATGCGTCGTTGTTGGACGCATTACCATCAGCGAACACTTCAACTTGATGGCTGATAGTGCTATGCCGTGTTGTATTGAACTGCGGCAGTCTCACCCCTCACACACGCAGTAGGCAAGACTGTCGTGAAAACACAGAAACGACAGAGGGAGAAACAATGGGTACATTGTTGTCACCACCCGCCGCTATTCATATGTTTGGCTAGCTCGCAGCTAGCCACCACGAAGCGTCACGCGCACTGCTAGGCGCGTCACCGTGGAGAGTTGTGCCTCTTGAAGTGTCGAACATGAGGTCGTCGCTTAGAGACCTCCGCACAAGTACTTGACACATTAGTTTATACAAAGGTATACAACTGATGTTACATAGGCAGGCGCATAATACATATATGCTTGCTACGGGTACGCACATGCGTATTATCCCGTAACTATTACTGTACAGTGTACCGGTACTAGTAGGAGTCATCTCATGATTCATCATCCAATAGTACTCGGATTGTGGCGCGTGACACACGCGCACACACATACGATACAAGAGGTACTCGTACTATACGATTCTACGATCATACCGTACCCGTACGGAGAGTATGCCATTATTGTCACAGAAC
Organism: Tetraselmis striata; assembly: GCA_006384855.1. Taxonomy (NCBI): domain Eukaryota; kingdom Viridiplantae; phylum Chlorophyta; class Chlorodendrophyceae; order Chlorodendrales; family Chlorodendraceae; genus Tetraselmis; species Tetraselmis striata. Next base: position 11,049 of record VCJN01000663.1, read on the forward strand.
TATTGCCGTGGCAAGCAAAACATCGGCATGTGCTCGATCATCGGCAAAGTCGAGATGCTGATTTTCAGAGTCGATGAACCAGCGAAGGTAAATTGCTGGCAACATATCGATAACATATTGTGGACTGGTTGGTATGTCAATAGCATTAGTTGCCGCCTCGTCATAACGGTGTTGTTACTCGGCTATGAGAGAATTGAATGTACCGAGAGTTTTAGGTTTTAGCCTCGAGTGTGGTGTGTATATTTGTATTAGTTTCAGAGATATCCCACTCTTCGAGAGCGTATGTAGCCCAACTTTTGATAGCAAGCTGCCCCAACCTATGGGCAGTGTTGTGGTAACTGTCGACAACTTGTCTCCATGTCGGAAATTTTGCGAGATCGACTTGCTCATTGTGATGAGTTAGGTCGCAAACAAGAACGTTATGTGTGAAATTTCTTTGTCAAAGCAAAGCGTGATGTGCGAGTGTAAAAAACACAATGTGCTGTGCAAGTGTGAGTGTTGATGGTAGATTAGCAATGCCGCTATAAAAGTACCACCCATTAGATTGCTTAGATATACTAGCGATTCTAGATATTCGCTCATCGCGCATATGAGCCGCATAAGCGTGCTGCGCGCGCTTGAGCTCGGAGCTCGAAGCACGTAATAGTGGAGCTTGGAGCTCGGAGCTGCGTGCACGCATATCGCGGAGCGCCTCAATGCTTGTAATCACTTCTTTATTTCCATCAACTCATCGCCTCATCCGCCGCCTCTGCACTCACGCACACACAAGAGCCGACGTCAAATTCCGCGCTCTACATGTTATGGTTGCCTTGACGTCACATTGAGGGTGATGCATCACTTAGGACATGCTGCCGTGAAGTCCGCGTTTTTTTCTGCGCGCAACGACGAGCCCGTTGTTGAAGACGGCTCGGCAACTCTCTCAGCTCACGGCGACTAATTCGCTGCGAGCCCCACCCACCCACCCCGACTCGACCACTCGAGTCACTTCCACGAATCCCCCCGAAGCGTCTTGTCAGCGTTCTTCCCTGGGCCAGTCGCACGAGTCAGCAGCACACAGGTACCGGAGCGGGGCACATGTACATGACCCTTATGGAGCGTTGCGAGCGGCACGAGCTGTGACGGTGCATCTCACACGTGCACGACAGCCGGATACCCTCTGGGACAGCTGGGACAGCCCAAGCGTCCCGGCAGTGCCCCACACCTGGGTGGAGGACTCGGAAAAGGGAGAGCTTAGGGCCATCTCTTAGGCTGCAGAGCCGGGAAGTGGTGGGTCTCTCGACCCAACCTTTCTTAACCCGCCGTAGGCACTGCCGCTACGAGTGCTATTCACCACTTCTTGTACTGCTTCGTCATTACCGGCCCACCCACGATGTCCGAGGACGACCGGACCGGCTCGCCAAAGGCGAACGCCTATTCCGACATCCAGCGAGGCGACGACTAACATATGGCGCGCATTTCCTGACCTAGCTCCTATCGCATCTGGCAAAGATGCAGGGACAGATGTCCCACCAGTATGACGAGCTCTACTCATGCCAGATGGAGCTCAACACTAGGCTGGAAGCCCACGAGAAGCGGAGCGCATCTGAAAAGTGACTGATGAGACAGCAGCTCCCGCCTCTCGCGCGGCGACCGAGAGGGCGGCGTTCGGGGACGGCCGCCATGTTGGACAACCACCTTGGCCCCGAGGCACATTCACCGGCTACCGACGCCGGGAGAGCATCAACCCAGTCGAAGTTAACTGGGCGAACGCGCAAGCTCGGCAGCTGGGGCAGACCCTAGCGGATGTGACTAGGAGTGTTCGGCTTCAGGAGACGCCGACGCTAGTCAATGGGCAGCTCTTCAAAAACTTAAAGGCTTCTTTTCTTTCCTATCTTGGCACGAAAGCCCCTGCCCTGCCTGATTGGGCATGTTCATGCTGACTACGCAAATGATTGACCCAGTCCAACGCAGATCCCGGTCCGGCTTTGTATATTCTCTGGGGGATTATGGGGCATGCAACTGGAAAACCACTCTGCAGCCATACATTGCGTTACCCATCTGAGAGGCAGAATACATGGTTCTCTGCATGGCCCTCAAAGACGGCATTCACTTGCGGTTGTTGGTGGACGAACTGCTAGGCGACTGCACATAGGAGCCCTTGCTGCTACTTAAGGACAATCGGTCAGCTATTAGCCTCGCCAACAACAGCATCATCATCGACAGAACCATACACATTGACGTCAAGTACCACTTCATCAAGGACCACGTGCATGCGGGTACCGTGCAATTGAAGTACGTGCCCACCGACAACAATGTGGCTGAAATGCTGACAAAGCCGCTCCCGGCCCCGGCACTGGCAAAACATGCAAGGACTGCCATGGGCATGAACAGGAAGTGAGACGACGTCAGATGCCTAGAGCTTTCGTACATTGCGACAATACAGTATTACATTTCTCCTATTGCAGCATTGGGAGGGGAGTGTTGATGGTAGATTAGCAATGCCGCTATAAAAGTACCACTCATTAGATTGCTTAGATATACCAATCCTTAGCTATTTTAGATATGCGCTCATCGCGCATATGAGCCGCATAAGCGTGCTGCGCGCGCTTGAGCTCGGAGCTGGGTGCACGCATATCGCGGAGCGCCTCAGTGTAATCACTTCTTTATTTCCATCAACTCATCGCCTCACCCTCCGCCTCTGCACTCACGCACACACAAGGACCGACGTCAAATTCCGCGCTCTACAGTGAGTCGGCGAACTTTATGGAAAAACAAGAAGCTTGAAAACCCGTGTTAGCAAGTCGTTATCAGCGACTGCTGGTGCGTGTGATAAGAAAAACCGACTGTGAAACGGTCCCCGTAGCGACACGCAGTATTGTGAGTACTGGTAGTGCTTCACTACTACGGGAAAGTCGGTAATCGGTTTGGTGGTGGATCGTTGGTCCGACAACTTGTCGACCTGTGGGCCGAGTTTTTATTAAAAGTGACGAGTCGACACGTGTGAATGACGACTGCACTTTGAAAAGCTCGACAAGCGAGTGTATCAACCCGCGAGCATGGGAGTGAGGTTTAAGAGTACGAGTGGGCAAGTCTCGGACAAGCCTACACTAATCGAGTTGTGCGTTTCGGAGGTATGGTATGCTTTGTGTGTGACGAGTTGATGTTTCGAAAAATAGGATCGCGCAGCAGATCGGGCAGCACTTCCGCCCGTCGTCGGCAGCGGTATTTGTTGAGTTTGGTCAACGACACAGTAAAAGCAAGTGATGCGTGTGAAAGATATCGTTCACGTCACGAGCAAATGTAGTGTGGTCGTCGGTGAGATCGCTGGGTAGCGAGAGTGTTCCGTGATCGAGGTAGGTAGAAGCACCAAATGTGGCGAGATGGTCAGATCCAGAGTTGGTGGTGGTCTGAGAATTTTTTACGAGGTGGTCTGCGCTGAGGTATGCATGTACTCAGTAGTCGGCGGGGTGCCACGCCGGCACTATCAATTGTGTCTGGTAACCCAGTCAGCAGTGCTATTGAGATTACGAAGGTGCATGTAGGAGGACATTTATTGAGGTCGATATCCAGGGTTGTGACCCTAAAATGATCTCCTGACATTGACCCCCGGCCCGGCGCCAACAGTAGGTAGGGACCAGGGTTGGGCTGCATTATTTACCATGGTTGGGCTGCAGTCCACTTTCCAGTACTGCAGGCTGCAGTGCAGTACTGCAGGCTGCATGCAGGCTGCAGTACTGCACGCTGCAGACAGGCTGTAGTGCAGACTGCATTGCAGGCTGCAGTCAACACGCTGCAGTATTGCAGGCTGCAGGCAGGCTGCAGTGCAGGCTGCAGTCAACATGCTGCAGTACGGCAGGCTGCAGTGCAGGCTGCAGTGCAGACTGCAGTAGCACTGAAACTGTTGATTATAGGGAAGGGCGGGAGAAAGAAGGGCATATATGTGGGGCACTTTGGGTAAATGCACCGCAGCCCCTTTTCGGGAATTACTGCAGGCTCAGTGCAGTAGCTTAACTGCAGGCTGCAGTTTCTGCAGTCCGCAGTGCAGTAGATACTGCAGCCCAACCCTGGTATTACTGTACTGCAGGCTGCAGAAACTGCAGCCTGCAGTTAAGCTACTGCACTGCAGCCTGCAGTACTTCCCGAAAAGAGGTTGCAGTGCAGTTACCCAAAGTGCCCTAAATATCACTGGACAACGTTTGGATGGCGCTCGCCAATGATAATAAGCCGTATGGCGACGGTTCCGGCGGTCGGCGGAGCGCTGCGGATAGCACCGTACTCGCCCGTACCAAAACATATCGCCGCATCGGGGCATAGACCACGGGACCACACACACCAGCCGAACCTATCCTCACTTCACGCACACCCAGGCACCACTACTTATCGCCCTCCTCTCGTCACTCTTCGTCAATTATATGGAGGGAGACCAGTCTGCCTCGAAGCGGGGCGCATCGGCGATGGCGAACGAGGCGATGGCGGAGGACAACACCGCCGCCGCCGCGGCCAGCACTGCAACAGAGTTGTGCTCCTTATGTAAGCCCCCCCCCCCCCCCACACACACACACAACACACCTGCTGACTTTACCCCCTTCCTTTACTGTTGGCTGATGTTTGCTGACTGCCGCCTGCTCCCTACCCGCAGACCTTCAAAGTTAAAAAGATCACCACAAGGCTGTGTCAAAAGTCAATGTTATGCACTCTACACTGCTGTACTATGTACTGCTGAAGCCGACGAGTGAGCGAAGAGCTGGCGACTGAGGCGGACGAGTGCGAGTACAAGCAAAGGCGAAGTACTGGTACGAGGACGACGAGGCGTCGGCACGAGCGACTACAAGACGACTAGTAGTGCAGGACAATATTGCGAGTACCGGTAGAAGGGTGCGAGTAACCTGTAGGCTTGCTATAGGCTTGCGTACCAGCAGCACTAGGACCGTGGGACGAGCTCGTGACTTCTGTGACTAGCGGATGAGATCACCTAGCGTAATTTACCGAGCGCTGCCTTAGGAGCGTATTAGAAGTAAGTACTAGAACCTACTGGAACCATCTAGAACGCTATGGCAATTGCTACGGCAATAGTAGACAAATATTATATGACTCTGCTGCGGACAGACGAAGGTGCTAGCAACATGTGTGTAGTTAGTTATGTGTTACTAAAAAAGCGACGGGCCGCGGGTTAGGACCGCACGTCGATTTTAGTATTAGTCCAGTAGTTACACGCAGCACAAGTGGCGGGAATTGGAATCAATACGCAGCGCACAGAATGACGGAAACCAGCGACTATACATAGGCCGGCAAAACCACCGCCGGGCCAATCACCCATGTTACCGACTTCCGGTACTGTGAAACCCTTTTCCCAAATCTCCGCTCATTATTCCTAGCCGTGTGGAATAACGATCCAACCAATGGGCCCTCAGACTCAGCTCCTGCCTTAGGACTATCCATGGCTAGACGACTATTCTGCCTAAGTCCTAAGGGGGCTGTAACATTTGGTTTCGGAGCTGTGACCGGAGCACATTCTTCCGGATTCCACGCAGCGGCATAGCGACGAGCGCGAGAGCCAGGCGAGATAGGGACAGAAGAAGACTTCAGATGTCAAGGATCTTATGGCGGGGACGCCCACCGAGGATGCAAACCGGCTTTGACGCATGGAGTCAAGTTCGACGTGGCGAGAACGATGTAGCGACGATGAGGAGGAAGCGACAACGAGCGAGCGAATTTATGACTAGCGTGGGGATGAAGATCGCGAGTACCAAGGAGCAGCCGAACGTTCGATTCGAGATGTGTAACGATGACGCTGCAAGCTGCGAAGCCATGAAGGCGGAGCAACGTGCGACTCGCAACCCCAAGTACAGTTCCGACGACACGAGTCGGCGATGGCGCGACATCGACCAGAACCGACCAGTATCAGCCGTTATCGGTACAGTAGCGACGACTGGTAACGAGTTGGTATAGCGAAGGAGAAGAATCGCAGATTTTTTCTCTGCGCTGAAGAATGAACGTGCCACACGAAAATCGAACTCAGAAGAAGAAGACGGAACTGCTGTGGTTTTCGGTACAACCATGAGGTGCTGGTACGATAAATTTCGTACGCGAGTACAAACCGCGGCAAAAATGAAGCCATAACCGAGGAAAACGCTGCGAAATTATGTCACGAGCCGTCAGGTGAAAATCTTGGGTGACCACGGCTAAATGTCCGAACGCGCGCATTTCTTTCGAGAATGAACCTACTGGCGACGTAACGCTAGTACGGAAGAGAACCGCGAAGAATAGTACTGGATACAGTGGCGACCGTATGGCCGCTGCGGAAGCTGCTGCACCAGTCGACCGGAAAGAACCAGATGCCATGCCCCGACATGCATGTCGCTGGGTGAACGGTTGAGAACCGAGGCATGGCAGAGGAGACCCTGCTGCCTACTGACGAGACAGACGACTCGACGACGGCCAACGCGACGATGGCACAAGATGGGAACAGCGGAGAGGCGACCGAGATTCGGCGCGTTACCTACCTGTACGGGCTATTCGTTGTACGGTACCGAACGGAGCGCGTCGTACCACACTAAGAGACACCGAAGCAGCGACTACGAATCTGCTACTACTGTGGAGGCCAAGAGTGCAAAATACAAGAACATGAGGATATTTGCACGAGTATGTCTACGACTCAATGCATGTGAGGAAAGGTGCGCGTGGTGGAGAGAGTGAGTGCTATTCCACTGTTGTGATGGTGGAGTATGATCTCGTTACATGCCGACAAACGCCGTGCCTGATGTATCAGGCGGCGCGATGTGGTCGACATGGCGCGGGTCGCACCACGCGCCTAATGTGCTATGATGATCAGGGCTAGTGAGGGTATAGGATATATCCTCTCATTCCACCCCGCTCTGATGAATCTGAGTCATCGGATTCACTGTGGAAACCTCTGCGCGTGGCTCGCCTTGGCAGCAATGTATGATGGCAAGGTCGACGTATGTTTGAAACGTTCAGTCAGCATAACATGCTGCATCAGTGGTGAATACCGCATCGTTTCATAGGGCATCTAATCATCTCCGGGTGTCGCGAAAATGTGAAACCTTACTTTAAACAGCAAGGCTTTGCCCTCTGAATATAATCTAGGATATAGTGCCAATTTACAGTTTGTGATGTCCGCAATATTTGGGTCATCAGTTCTGCGCCTCTGCTTTCCGATCAAGGCATCATGGATATATGATTGCGCAGATACGGTGTCCCATGGTCTCAAATTAGAGACATGAAATACTGGGTGGCACTCAAGCTAAGGTGGGAGCTGTAATTTGTAGGCCTGGGGATTCACCTGTTCGATGACCTCATATCACTGTGAGAATGAGATGTGACATACGGGTGACGAAGCACTGCGACTATTATCCGTGAAGGCTGCTGCTGGTGGCGGCATGTCCATCCAGTTATGTACGAGTACATCCGGCGATATTGCCGGCGGGCGATAAACCCTTTTTGTAATCGTTGTGGTAGTCGTACTAGCGCGGTGACGCGTGACATGGCACTGGCGTATAAGGTACGAGGTTGTCCGTGTAGTACCGGATAGTACGCAACATATTTCTTAAGCCGGTACCGGGTATCTAGTACGAACCAGGGCGCAATGACGAATCGTCCTATGGATACCATGTCATTACATCATGGCTTTCACAAATGCGCTCTACAAACAGAACTAATCGCAACTATGAAAGGTTTCTAGCAAAAGAGACAAAAGAGACATAACGTGCCACGTGATCAGCGTACGCGACCGCCCAAGTTGAAGGAGTGAAATCCACGCCAACATCATGAAAACGGGCCAGCATACCTTGTATCGAGAAGGAGCAAAAAGCACAAGGGCATGGCTCGCCAAGGGAGAGGATAGGAGCCGCCGGAAGGCCAAATGGGCGGCAAGCGGCAACGCGGAACATGGAATCGTAGTACTCAGGGGAGCGCTCACGGACTTCACCAAGGCGACCCTCACTTGGTGGATCAGTCACCAGGAACGCTGTCGCACCGCGTAAGAGGCGGCCTCGGAAGCGGTTGCTGTCAGGGCCGCTCGTAGGCATACGCGCAGCAAGCTTTGTGAAACGGACCGTGTGAATGCGGTGGCTCGGGGTTTCCCGTACTTTCCGCATGGAGTGCGAGGGGAAGTCCGAGTAATGCGGGATAGCTTGGAGGTCGGCCGCCGAGCGCGTTGCAGACGCCGGCTCAGCCCCGGCGGCCGAGCAGCCGGCACGGGCAACGTGGGAGCGCTTGGAGGGGAGGAACTTTAGGGCAGAGGCCAACGGCCCCGCTAGATCCTCGAGCACCGCGTCTCCACTGAAAGCAATTCAAAAGATCCGATCATGTCATATACACGCGGGCAACCGCATATATAGCCATACAGCCGTTACACGGGCAGCCGAGTACTGGTATACCGTGCTATACTAGTATCGATACCGGGCAGCCGAGTATCGGTACGAGTATAGCTACCATCCACACTCGTCAATGACACAGGTATGAGCAGCGCGAAGCTCGACAACCCACATCGGCGCCGACACGTTGGCGCCAGCATCGGGCTCCAACGTTGGGGTGACCACAGCCTGGTGGATCGAGGATGCCCCAACAAGGTAGAGGCTATGAGGGCTGGATACGCCGGACGGGTCGGTAAAGAACGCCCCGGCGTCGCTCAAGGTGGCGTGTTGAGCACGGAGGAAAGTCACAGCTTGGCCAACCACGAGGGCGGCAGCGCCGATGTGGGAGGCATCTGCGATAACCACATTATCGCCGATGCCGAGGCCCCCAAATTGGACCGGGAGGGACAGCCGTGTGCGCATGGACGGCGTATCCAAGAGGTCGGGGCTAACACCCCATATGCCGGCAAGCGTTGAAAATGCGGCGGCGTCTGCATCTTCGAGGAAGAACGTATAGTGTCGCCATACCTCTCCGAGAGACCCAAGCTCCGAGGCGTGGAGCGGAGGTGGTGGCCGAAATGGCGGCCTCAAACTTGCAACAAACGAGTAGCAATGGGGGAGCGGAAGTGGTCGGCCAAACCGATAAGCCGGGAGCCGAATTGATGAAATCTTTCGACCGTTTTATCAAACAGTTCCCGGGCGAAGGTGGCCGAGCCTACAGGGGCACCAAGCACCTTGATTCCGGACGAGGAGGCTGCAACACCATGCAACAAATGCCCAAAAGGGCGCCGAACGGGGACGAAGAGCCAAGCTGACAATACGCATGTCGTTTGCGAATGGTGACGCTTAACCCAACGGCGGCAAAAGCGGACGGGGCCACCCACGTAGCAAGCGCAAGTCCGTCACCAATGCCGACCAGGTTGACGTCGTCTGAGAAAGCCGCCAACATTGAGCGACTGGGGGCAGCCGCGCCGATGCGAGCATACACTCGGGCAGCGACGGCGGCGAACAAGATGAGGCCGAGGACGCAACCCTGGCGGACCCCTCGACGGCTCGGAATCCGGAGAGAGGGACCGGGTTGGGAGCCGTCGAAAACGTACAGATTGGACTCTTGACCATAAAGCATGATCGCCGAGCGCAATAGAGGCGGCCAAACAGGGTTCTCGAGCAGTATGCGGAACATTTCGGAGCGGTAGAAGGAATTGAACGCGTTTTCGGCATCAAGTTGCACCAAGACGAGGGATAGATCCGAGTCTAGGAGAGATCGCACAAGGAATTGAACTAGATCCACGCCACCCTTAACGCCAAAACCGAACTGGCCGCGGGCGGCAAGCCATTGGGCGATGGGCTCGCCATGAGCGCGCTAGAGGACGCGCATAGCGTACCGGACAAGCACGTTGCCGATGCCAATGGGCCGAACGGATCCCTTCATGTCTCCGGCACTTAGTTCCAACGCATTGCGCTCCGCCGGCGTGGGCTTATCTAGGGGAACCAAGGTAGCGGAGGAAAGGAAATGGGCGACGCCTGCAGGGACCTCCGCATTTGCGATGGCCTCGGCTATGCCACGGAGGTGGGAGCGCGAGCAGACGGCACGGAGAGCATGAAAGCGGATGCCATCGAGGAATGGGGCAGAACCATTGGGGCTGCTGGACAACACCTCGCAAACGTCCACCGAAGCCTCAGGGAAAGTGAGGCGGCCCAACGAGAACGGATCCGGGAGCGCGCAAGGAACAGGGTCGGGGGTCAGGGGATGCAAGCGGAGGAGCTCTTCGTGAAGCCGCGGGCCAGCGGGCGCGAGCGGGACTGAGTGAAGGGCGGCAGCTGCGCGGATGTATTCGCCCACCGCGGTCAAAGCCGAGGCCCGAGCAGCTTGGCGTTTGGTAACCGGCGGTGGGTCCCCACAATTGGCCGACGCCGGAGCCACGTAATCATGAGGAGTAGCCCGAACAGATGCATGCGTACGCGCGAGGGCTAACAACGTGTCTAGGTCACCACGCTCCCAATGCGACAGACGGTTGTCACGGTAGTCCGCCACCGGGTCGGAGGGTAAAGATCTGGCGGGGAGTCAGCCATGGGCCGCAATATCAACCTGAAGAACAAGAGGTAGGCACTCCACGCAGCATGGGCAGCCTCAGATTGGCTCGCGCGGCCCTTGAACGAGAGAGCGTAGGTGAGGGCGGCGTCATGGTGGGGTTTGACCATGGCAACCACGGACTTAGGGCATCCATTAGCGCAAGTAGCAGACCGGAATGACAGGAGAGTCGACTCAAAGAAATCAAGTTGCGAGGCGCCGCTGCGGGCACCACGATCGAAACACCAGCGAGCAGCCGGGGGCATATCGCCCAAACCCGCCGCAGTATGTAGCCCAGCCTCGGAGCGAGGGAGAAGGACGGAAGCCGGCTGGGCCCCGCCCGCCGCACAAGACCGAAGGTGCCGACCAAGGCCGGAAGCATGGAACCACAAGCCGCAGCGCTGGCACGCCGACATCAAATTCCGATCTGCGTCGCGAACTGGACATCCGTCGGCCGGCCGGGCGGCTAGACATGCCGGCGAGGAGGTCATGTGGGCCCGCAAGTCATTCACGCGTGGATAGGGTTGAGCACACCCGACGCAATGGAGGGTGGCAGGCTGCCTCGGCCTCTCACCCTGTGATGGCGGCACCGGGGTTGGCGGGGTCTCGGGAGGAGAGCTCGAGGGCAATGGGGGCATCGGAGTGACGACCGAGGGCCGGTGGTGAGCCATGGTTGGCTGTGCTGGCTGGCTGTGGCCTGACGACCCGGAGGGGGGTGGAGACCGCGGGGAAGGCCCTGAACTGCTGCCACCGGAACAAGAAACCAAGCGAGCGCCGTCCGGTGTACGGGTACCAGCACCAGAAGTACCAGCGGCAGTAGGGGTACCGATATAAGGGCGAGTATCGGTACTCAAATAAGGACGGGGCTGCCAAATAAACGGGCACCCGTACGAGCACGAAGGCCAGTAGCATTATCGGCGGCGGTGCCGGTACGAGAAGGTCTGATCGCAGTGACAATACGAGTACCAACACCAGTACCAGTTCCAGTACGCGCAATGTCCCTACAAGTACAAAAAACGGCGACTATGATGATGACGCGCCGCCAGGCGGGGCGTGTTGTACGGGCACATGTACGGGTACATGTCCGCACGCGCGTGGCCGCCCCGCGGCGCGCCAGGCGGAATGTTCTACGGGCCGGGGCGCCCCCACGGACTGGCACCCGGACATGCTGCGCCACCAGCAGCCCGGGAGTTTAGGGTTTCGTCGCCGGGCCAAATATATTCATGTATTTAAAAAGCAACAGAGAGACGACGGGAGCTGCCGGGGGACATCGCTCGGAGCGTTGCGCATGAACAAGGCACGGGGACGAGAGGAGCAGACAGGGGTTCGCAGGGCGACGCACCGCTACACATATAGCGGGGCGCAAGACAGACTAAGCATAAGTGCGATGTCAAACCCAGCTCCAGGTCCACACTGATACCACGGCACGCTACGCCACACCCCTCCCCCCATTTGTGTTTTTCTCCCACCCACCTACCCTACAGGATCGTCGTACAAGACCCGCATCTCACCTGAGACAACATCTCCTCTCGAGGACGTCCGCCGCCGCCGACCGCAGCCAAACCATGCGGAGGCGCTGCACCTGCTGCTGGCCCAAAGGACAGGGAAGATCAACGTGTATTTCAGCAAGATTGCCAGCAGCAGCAAAGAGGCCAGATAACTGCATCATGCCCTAGGGGCTGTAGCAGTGGCCTAGGCGGACAAGAGGCAGAAGTTGAGGGCAGAGTATAATGACCCTAGGAAGGGTATGTACCACACCACCCCAACTAAGTCGGGAGACAAAAACAAATCAAGGTCGGCATTTAAAAAAAGGATAAACAAATGCAGACACCGCGGGATGTGAACAGGAACCCTGGGGGGGAGGGGGGGGGTCACCACCCTATGCGGTTGGGGAATGAAAAATCAAGACTTATCAGACCGCGCGGGGGCGCCGGAGAAAAGTAGATCCAAAGTCGGGTGACGGGAATTCACATCGGTTAAATGAGGATAAATCATGGCAACCGAGGCATCTGCCATAATTATCAGAAAAAAGAGTTGTACTAATCTTCAGAGTTGCGGAATTCTCCGGGTTCGGCAAAAAGGGATTGCACGGGGTCATTCGGACGTTGGCTCCATCAGGAGAAAATTGTCCGGAAATACCTGCATATACCCTGTCACCGGACTACGGGGGGCACCCAATCTGAAATTTAGCAAAACTAACCAGGGATGCGGAGGATACCCGGATTTTGGTACAAAGATTTCGGGCATTACATGAACCGGAAAAGGAAGGCCAGGGCCATGCCAAAAAGAGCAAGCCCAGATTACAAGAGGTACCGCCGCATGGCGGGAACGGAAACCGCAAAGTACAATGACCACGACATGCTATGGGACTTCGTATCGCATATGATATGAAGCACGCACGTGCATTGTAACACTTGCCAAATCAAGATAAAGGTGGCGTAACAATCCCCACGGGTCAAAGCGTGGCACAGCGTACACGCCGTGGAAGGTTAAACGTCGCCGGGCCAAATATATTCATGTATTTAAAAAGCAACAGAGAGACGACGGGAGCTGTCGGGGGACAGCGCTCGGAGCGTTGCGCATGAACAAGGCACGGGGACGAGAGGAGCAGACAGGGGTCGCAGGGCGACGCACCGCTACACATATAGCGGGGCGCATGACAGACTAAGCATAAGTGCGACGTCAAACCCAGCTCCAGATCCACACTGCTGCCACGGCAAGCTACGCCACACCCCTCCCCCCTTTTGTGTTTTTCCTCCCACCCACCCACCCTACATGATCGTCGTACAAGACCCGCATCTCACCTGAGACAACATCTCCTCTCGAGGACGTCCGCCGCCGCCGACCGCAGCCAAACCATGCGGAGGCGCTGCAACCGCTGCTGACCCAAAGGACAGGGAAGATCAACGTGTATTTCAGCAAGATTACCAGCAGCAGCAAAGAGGCCAGATAAACTGCATCATGCCCTAGGGGCTGTAGCAGTGGCCTAGGCGGACAAGAGGCAGAAGTTGAGGGCAGAGTATGATGACCCTAGGAAGGGTATGTACCACACCACCCCAACTAAGTCGGGAGACAAAAACAGATCAAGCTCGGCATTTAAAAAGGATAAATAAATGCAGACACCGCAGGATGTGAACAGGAACCCGGGGGGGGGGGGGGGGTCACCACCATATGCGGATGGGTAATGAAAAATCAAGACTTATCAGACCGCGCGAGGGCGCCGGAGAAAAGTAGATCCAAAGTCGGGTGACGGGAATTCACATCGGTTAAATGAGGATAAGTCATGGCAACTAACCGAGGCACCTGCCATAATTATCAGAAAAAGAGTTGTACTAATCTTCGGAGTTGCGGAATTCTCCGGGTTCGCCAAAAAGGGATTGCACGGGGTCATTCAGACGTTGGCTCCATCAGGAGAAAATTGTCCGGAAAATACCTGCATATACCCTGCCACCGGACTACGGGGGGCACCCAATCTGAAATTTAGCAAACTAACCAGGGATGCGGAGGATACCGGATTTAGCACAAAGATTTCGGGCATTACATGAACCGGAAAAGGAAGGCCAGGGGCATGCCAAAAAGGGCAAGCCCCGATTACAAGAGGTACCGCCGCATGGCGGGAACGGAAACCGCAAAGTACAATGACCACGACATGCTATGGGACTTCGTATCGCATATGATATGAAGCACGCACGTGCATTGTAAAACTTGCCAAATCGAGATAAAAGTGGCGTAACAATCCCCACGGGTCAAAGCGTGACACAGCGTACACGCCGTGGAAGGTTAAACGTCGCCGGGCCAAATATATTCATGTATTTAAAAAGCAACAGAGAGACGACGGGAGCTGTCGGGGGACAGCGCTCGGAGCGTTGCGCATGAACAAGGCACGGGGACGAGAGGAGCAGACAGGGGGTCGCAGGGCGACGCACCGCTACACATATAGCGGGGCGCAGGACAGACTAAGCATAAGTGCGACGTCAAACCCAGCTCCAGATCCACACTGCTACCACGGCACGCTACGCCACACCCCTCCCCCCTTTTTGTGTTTTTTCTCCCACCCACCCACCCTACAGGATCGTCGTACAAGACCCGCATCTCACCTGAGACAACATCTCCTCTCGAGGACGTCCGCCGCCGCCGACCGCAGCCAAACCATGCGGAGGCGCAGCAACTGCTGCCGACCCAAAGGACAGGGAAGGTCAACGTGTATTTCAGCAAGATCACCAGCAGCAGCAAAGAGGCCAGATAACTGCATCATGCCCTAGGGGCTGTAGCAGTGGCCTAGGCGGACAAGAGGCAGAAGTTGAGGGCAGAGTATGATGACCCTAGGAAGGGTACCACACCACCCCAACTAAGTCGGGAGACAAAAGCAGATTCGAGTTCGGCATTTAAAAGGAATAAATAAATGCAGACACCGCAGGATGCGAATGGGAACCCTGGGGGGGGTCACCACCATATGCGGATGGGGAATGAAAAGATCAAGACTTATCAGACCGCGCAGGGGCGCCGGAGAAAAGTAGATCCAAAGTCGGGTTACGGGAATTCACATCGGTTAAATGAGGATAAATCATGGCAAACCGAGGCACCTGCCATAATTATCAGAAAAAGAGTTGTACTAATCTTCGGAGTTGCGGAATTCTCCGGGTTCGCCAAAAAGGGATTGCACGGGGTCATTCAGACGTTGGCTCCATCAGGAGAAAATTGTCCGGAAAATACCTGCATATACCCTGTCACCGGACTACGGGGGGCACCCAATCTGAAATTTAGCAAACTAACCAGGGATGCGGAGGATACCGGATTTTAGCACAAAGATTTCGGGCATTACATGAACCGGAAAAGGAAGGCCAGGGGCATGCCAAAAAGGGCAAGCCCCGATTACAAGAGGTACCGCCGCATGGCGGGAACGGAAACCGCAAAGTACAATGACCACGACATGCTATGGGACTTCGTATCGCATATGATATGAAGCACGCACGTGCATTGTAACACTTGCCAAATCAAGATAAAAGTGGCGTAACAATCCCCACTGGTCAAAGCGTGACATAGCGTACACGCCGTGGAAGGTTAAACGTCGCCGGGCCAAATATATTCATGTATTTAAAAGAGCAAAAGAGAGACGACGGGAGCTGTCGGGGGACAGCGCTCGGAGCGTTGCGCATGAACAAGGCACGGGGACGAGAGGAGCAGACAGATGGGTCACAGGGCGACGCACCGCTACACAGATAGCGGGGCGCAGGACAAACTAAGCATATGTGCGACGTCGAACCCAGCTCCAGATCCACCTTACTTGCTACCACGGCACGCTACGCCACACCCCTCCCCCCTTTTTGTGTTTTTTCTCCCACCCACCCACCCTACAGGATCGTCGTACAAGACCCGCATCTCACCTGAGACAACATCTCCTCTCGAGGACGTCCGCCGCCGCCGACCGCAGCCAAACCATGCGGAGGCGCAGCAACTGCTGCCTGACCCAAAGGACAGGGAAGGTCAACGTGTATTTCAGCAAGATCACCAGCAGCAGCAAAGAGGCCAGATAACTGCATCATGCCCTAGGGGCTGTAGCAGTGGCCTAGGCGGACAAGAGGCAGAAGTTGAGGGCAGAGTATGATGACCCTAGGAAGGGTACCACACCACCCCAACTAAGTCGGGAGACAAAAGCAGATTCGAGTTCGGCATTTAAAAGGAATAAATAAATGCAGACACCGCAGGATGCGAATGGGAACCCTGGGGGGGGTCACCACCATATGCGGATGGGGAATGAAAAGATCAGGACTTATCAGACCGCGCAGGGGCGCCGGAGAAAAGTAGATCCAAAGTCGGGTTACGGGAATTCACATCGGTTAAATGAGGATAAATCATGGCAAACGAGGCACCTGCCATAATTACCAGGAAAAGTGTTGCACTAATTTTCGGAGTTGCGGAGTTTCTCCGGGTTCGGCAAAAAGGGATTGCACGGGGTCATTCAGACGTTGGCTCCATCAGGAGAAAATTGTCCGAAAAAATGCCTGCATATACCCTGTTACCGGACTACGGGGGGCACCCAATCTGAAATTTAGAAAAATTAACCAGGGCTACGGTGGATACCGGGTCCTAGTACAAAGATTTCGGGCATTACATGAGCCGGAAAAGGAAGGCCAGGGGCGTGCCAAAAAGGGACAAGCCCAGATTACAAGAGGTACCACCGCATGGCGGGAACGGAAACCGCAAAGTACAATGACCACGACATGCTATGGGACTTCGTATTGCATATGATATGAAGCACGCACGTGCATTGTAACACTTGTTAAATCAAGATAAAAGTGGCGTAACAATCCCCACTGGTCAAAGCGTGACATAGCGTACACGCCGTGGAAGGTTAAACGTCGCCGGGCCAAATATATTCATGTATTTAAAAGAGCAAAAGAGAGACGACGGGAGCTGTCGGGGGACAGCGCTCGGAGCGTTGCGCATGAACAAGGCACGGGGACGAGAGGAGCAGACAGATGGGTCACAGGGCGACGCACCGCTACACAGATAGCGGGGCGCAGGACAAACTAAGCATATGTGCGACGTCGAACCCAGCTCCAGATCCACCTTGCTACCACGGCACGCTACGCCACACCCCTCCCCCCTTTTTGTGTTTTTTCTCCCACCCACCCACCCTACAGGATCGTCGTACAAGACCCGCATCTCACCTGAGACAACATCTCCTCTCGAGGACGTCCGCCGCCGCCGACCGCAGCCAAACCATGCGGAGGCGCAGCAACTGCTGCCGACCCAAAGGACAGGGAAGGTCAACGTGTATTTCAGCAAGATCACCAGCAGCAGCAAAGAGGCCAGATAACTGCATCATGCCCTAGGGGCTGTAGCAGTGGCCTAGGCGGACAAGAGGCAGAAGTTGAGGGCAGAGTATGATGACCCTAGGAAGGGTACCACACCACCCCAACTAAGTCGGGAGACAAAAGCAGATTCGAGTTCGGCATTTAAAAGGAATAAATAAATGCAGACACCGCAGGATGCGAATGGGAACCCTGGGGGGGGTCACCACCATATGCGGATGGGGAATGAAAAGATCAGACTTATCAGACCGCGCAGGGGCGCCGGAGAAAAGTAGATCCAAAGTCGGGTTACGGGAATTCACATCGGTTAAATGAGGATAAATCATGGCAAACGAGGCACCTGCCATAATTACCAGGAAAAAGTGTTGCACTAATTTTCGGAGTTGCGGAGTTTCTCCGGGTTCGGCAAAAAGGGATTGCACGGGGTCATTCAGACGTTGGCTCCATCAGGAGAAAATTGTCCGAAAAATGCCTGCATATACCCTGTTACCGGACTACGGGGGGCACCCAATCTGAAATTTAGAAAAATTAACCAGGGCTACGGTGGATACCGGGTCCTAGTACAAAGATTTCGGGCATTACATGAGCCGGAAAAGGAAGGCCAGGGGCGTGCCAAAAAGGGACAAGCCCAGATTACAAGAGGTACCACCGCATGGCGGGAACGGAAACCGCAAAGTACAATGACCACGACATGCTATGGGACTTCGTATTGCATATGATATGAAGCACGCACGTGCATTGTAACACTTGTTAAATCAAGATAAAAGTGGCGTAACAATCCCCACTGGTCAAAGCGTGACATAGCGTACACGCCGTGGAAGGTTAAACGTCGCCGGGCCAAATATATTCATGTATTTAAAAGAGCAAAAGAGAGACGACGGGAGCTGTCGGGGGACAGCGCTCGGAGCGTTGCGCATGAACAAGGCACGGGGACGAGAGGAGCAGACAGATGGGTCACAGGGCGACGCACCGCTACACAGATAGCGGGGCGCAGGACAAACTAAGCATATGTGCGACGTCGAACCCAGCTCCAGATCCACCTTGCTACCACGGCACGCTACGCCACACCCCTCCCCCCTTTTTGTGTTTTTTCTCCCACCCACCCACCCTACAGGATCGTCGTACAAGACCCGCATCTCACCTGAGACAACATCTCCTCTCGAGGACGTCCGCCGCCGCCGACCGCAGCCAAACCATGCGGAGGCGCAGCAACTGCTGCCGACCCAAAGGACAGGGAAGGTCAACGTGTATTTCAGCAAGATCACCAGCAGCAGCAAAGAGGCCAGATAACTGCATCATGCCCTAGGGGCTGTAGCAGTGGCCTAGGCGGACAAGAGGCAGAAGTTGAGGGCAGAGTATGATGACCCTAGGAAGGGTACCACACCACCCCAACTAAGTCGGGAGACAAAAGCAGATTCGAGTTCGGCATTTAAAAGGAATAAATAAATGCAGACACCGCAGGATGCGAATGGGAACCCTGGGGGGGGATCACCACCATATGCGGATGGGGAATGAAAAGATCAGGACTTATCAGACCGCGCAGGGGCGCCGGAGAAAAGTAGATCCAAAGTCGGGTTACGGGAATTCACATCGGTTAAATGAGGATAAATCATGGCAAACGAGGCACCTGCCATAATTACCAGGAAAAGTGTTGCACTAATTTTCGGAGTTGCGGAGTTTCTCCGGGTTCGGCAAAAAGGGATTGCACGGGGTCATTCAGACGTTGGCTCCATCAGGAGAAAATTGTCCGGAAAATACCTGCATATACCCTGTCACCGGACTACGGGGGGCACCCAATCTGAAATTTAGCAAAACTAACCAGGGATGCGGAGGATACCCGCTTTTGGTACAAAGATTTCGGGCATTACATGAACCGGAAAAGGAAGGCCAGGGCCATGCCAAAAAGAGCAAGCCCAGATTACAAGAGGTACCGCCGCATGGCGGGAACGGAAACCGCAAAGTACAATGACCACGACATGCTATGGGACTTCGTATCGCATATGATATGCAGCTCGAAACGTGGCGATTGCTATCCGAGTATATATTTGCTGCCGCTCCGTAGCGTACACCGCAGTGTTTACCGCACAATGTGGACGCGCATGTATACCACCAACCAAAAGTACGCAGAATATGTTCTCGCGCTGGGGATCGCTAGAATATATAGGGGATCGACAGATTATTATATATATTCTAGCGATATATACATGACTGCGACGTACAAACAAACTGGGGTGGGGGGGATCTAGGGCCCCCACGCACGGAATGCTCGCCGTGAACAACGCAGCTCCAAATAATGCTCCGAAACCAGTGCTGAAACCGTCGCCGCAACGCGCGGATGCTGCCCAATATGGTGGCTATTCCAGCTCGAATCATGGTGGCATAGTGGACTATATATAGCCAGCACATGGTATGATTTGCAGCTCAAACTTTGCAATTGCTTTCAGAGTATATGTTTGCTTACGTTCCGTAGCGTACACTGCAGTGTTTACCGCACAGCAATATGGCTGTGCATGTATACCACCAACCCAAAAGTACGCATAATCTGATCTCGCACTGGGGATCGCTAGAATATACATATTTATCCAAGGGGGCATGCACTGTTTGCCAAGAATGTCAGCTCGCTTACACTGAAGGCTAAGACAAGAACCACAGGCTTGGCATGGGTGTCTCCTAGCGCAGAAAGGTGGTTGAGGGTGGATGGGTGCGCGAGCCGGTTGAGCGCAAATACGCAGAGAGTGCCGGTGCCCGAGGGTGGATCCCTCAGGTCGTGGCCCTTGTGCGGGCCGACATGCCTTAGTCCGTGCGCCGACCGCGGGGGTCGTGCGCAATACAACTTAGCTAATGTGATATAAACCTCTAGATGACTACATGTGACCATTTACCCAATGGGGCACTGTTTGCCACAGACGAAAACCAAAGGCTAGCACATGTAGCTTAGTCCAACGGCCGGACGGGGACGAGGCAGCCGATGAACCTCCATGCCGCGGGAGTAGGGCGCATGGTTGGGTCGATGTACTTCCTTGCACGTCGCAGTTCTTCGACCAATCGCCCATGTGTCTGATGGCCGGCAAGGGGACGCCGACGGGTACAGGGCACATTTTTGAGTCAAAACGGTCCAATTCCTGGACTCAAAAATGTGCCCCCCCCACGTGATCGCTTAGGCTGGGATATGTACCCATTTTTCGGTCATATTTCAGGTGCAATGCAATACTATACGAGAGTACTAAAGATGGCACATCGGCGTGTCCTCTTTGCGCCCTCAGTCGCGTAAAGTACTATCCGCCTCACCTTGGAAGATTGCGGACGCGAGGGCATGGCGACTGCGTTTCAAGCGTTTCAAGCCTGGAAATCGAGCCTCACTCGCGCAGAGAAGACGCCCCGGGCCTACGAGTCTATCGCCGACCTCAGAGATTGTGTTCGTCGCAACGAGATGCTACCTCTGAACCCTGCTGACAGCGACGCGGCGTTGGGGCGAGATGTCGGCGCAGGCGACGGTGCGGGCTTCGCGTCCCGAGATGAGGGCTCCTTAGGCGGAGATGCGGGTCGGGGAGGCGGAGATGCGGCACCGCCACGTGAAGATGTGGCCCTGCGACTCCCACCAGCGGCACCCGAAGGCGCCTGACGGCTTGACGGGGTTTCGCGCTTCGGCTTAGGCGCCAAGAAGGGGTCGTCGTCCTCCAACTCTTTCGCCATCTTAAAGGAGGAGTCGGCCCACGCTTCTTGGAATGCTTCTTGCGCAGCTTAATGGGCGACAAGCTGCTGCTCTTGCCTCCATAGGTGGAGATGCGGGTCGGGGAGGCGGAGATGGGGCACCGCCACGGGAAGATGTGGCCTTGCGACTCCCACCAGCGGCACCCGAAGGCGCCTGACGGCTTGACGTGGCTTCGCGTTTCGGCTTAGGCGCCTAGAAGGGGTCGTCGTCCTCCAACTCTTTCGCCATCTTAAAGGAGGAGTCGGCCCACGCTTCTTGGAATGCTTTTTGCGCAGCTTAATGGGCTACAAGCTGTTGCTCTTGCCTCCATAGGTGGAAATGCGGGTCGGGGAGGCGGAGATGCGGCACCGCCACGGGAAGATGTGGGCATGCGACTCTCACCAGCGGCACCCGAAGGCGCCTGACGGCTTGACGTGGCTTCGCGTGTCGGCTTAGGCGTCTGGAAGGGGTCGTCGTCCTCCAACTCTATCGCCATCTCGAAGGAGGACTCGGCCCGCGCTTCTTGGAATGCTTTTTGCGCAGCTTAATGGGCGACAAGCTGGTTTTGCCTCCCGTGCTCAACGCACCGTGCGGGCGCTTCGTCGCACTCGAAGGCTGAGGCTCACTCGGCGGCTTGGCAGTCTCCGAGGGACCAAGCCTGCTCGGGGGAGGGGCGGAGCTGCTCGAAGCTCTATCAATAGACCTGCTGCAGCGCCGTTTTGGGAGCCATCTCCGCCGGACCCCGGTGGCGGTGGTTGAGATGCGGGCTTAGAAGACCCGCCAGCCTGACGCGGCGCCGCTACGACCTGGTAGTAGCAGTCGTCGACCAAGACGGTGGGGGGTAAAGAGCCGGCTCGGCAACCTTCCAGTATGAGGTTTTTATGACAAAAAGGGGATTTAATTGCCCATGTGCTTTACAATACTATAGATTGCAAGGCAGTACCACTAATGCCTGATATTTGCTCGCGGCACGCCGCAGATTGCTGCAGCGCTGCACCGCAGATGCTGCCTTTAGGCATGCTTCTATTGCCTAGATGGCTGCAAACCATTTCGTATGCGGGGCGGCATGGCATAGAAGGGATGTGAACACGCACCTGCTTGACGATACTATGCAGATTGCAAGGCAGTAGGGCTAATGCCTGGTATTTGCTGGCGGCACGCCGCAGATTGCTGCAGCGCTGCACCGCAGATGCTGCCTTAAGGCATGCTTTAATTGTCTAGATGGCTGCAAACCATTTAGTATGCGGGGCTGCATGGCATAGAAGGGATGTGAACACGCACCGGCTTGACGATACTATACGGACTGCAAGGCAGTAGGGCTAATACCTCATATTTGCTGGCGGCACGCCGCAGATTGCTGCAGCCATTTGCCTACATGGCTGCAAACCATTTCGTATGCGGGGCTGCATGGCATGAAAGGGATGTGAACACGCACCGGCTTGACGATACTATACGGACTGCAAGGCAGTAGGGCTAATGCCTGGTATTTGATGGCGGCACGCCGCAGATTGCTGCAGCGCTGCACCGCAGATGCTGCCTTAAGGTATGTTTTGACTGGATGGCTGCAAACCATTTATTAGTATGCGGGGCTGCATGGCATAGAAGGGATATGAACACGCACTTACTTGACGATACTATACGGACTGCAAGGCAGTAGGGCTAATACGTTATATTTGCTGGCGGCACGCCGCAGATTGCTGCAGCGCTGCACCGCAGATGCTGCCTCTAAGCATGCTTTGATTGCCTAGATGGCTGCAAACCATTTAGTATGCGGGGCTGCATGAATCACCAACATGCGCCGGTCGCCGCGCGTTGGCGCGTTGGCGCCCCGCTGCGCCGGCCGCGGCGCGTTGGCGCCCCGCTGCCCCGGCCGCGGCGCGTTGGCGCCCCGCTGCGCCGGCCGCGGCGCGTTGGCGCCCCGCTGCGCCGGCCGCGCTAGCAAAGGAAGTGCGGTTTGTGAAATCGACGGACAGGAGTCGATTCAACTCTTATCTGCGGTTGCGAATGATTTGTTGTGATAGTTTATTATGATTAATGAGGTATTGTCCAGGGAGCTATGGCAGCGAATTTCAAGCTGCATGAATCCCTTGTCACGGACCAGACACGAACCCACGTTGCTTGCCGAGGTGCTCCGAGAGATGCGCCCTTAAAGTCGCCGAATCTCTTCCGACAACCAACTACAAGGCGCGTCCGTTGGTGTCGGGGTTTCTTGGGTGCTTTGGCGCGATGAGAAGTACACGATCCGTTGTCAACAGGCTGTCGAGGTAGTTTATTCGCGGCAGGGGCCTTTGCGTCATGTAGGTGCTCGGAATCTGCACGCGATAGATTACCGCCTTGGAGGCCGCCAGAAGCTATAGGAGCAAATTTAGGTGAATGAACCAAGGCGACATGACAACGACAAAGGGATACTTGCCTGGGCCAGCGTTTCAAGAGCTAGGAGCGACAGTACACGGGTTTGCACTCGAGAGATGCGAGCGCTCATATGCCCCCACTGCGGAGATGCGGCGGGTAATCCCACCCTCTACCTTTAAATTCTCTCCACCCTCCGCATCTCTTGCTCGTCAGTCGTGCCAGCGGTGGCCTCAGCCACCGCTGCTTTGACGTCCAGGATGACGTACCCGTCGTCCCCAATGTGGGCCTCCGGGTTCCATTTCCGCATCTCTCGCCGCCGCCATGGTTCTCGCTGTCTCGCATACACGAGCCCACGTTGGTTGCCGAGGTGCTCCGAGAGATGCGCCCTTAAAGTCGCCGAATCTCGTCCGATGACCAACTTCAAGGCGTCGACAATTGTCACATCTCGCCCCCTCCTAACAGTGAGTGGCGCGCAGCAATTGAGAAAGATGATGAGGAGCAGCCCCCCCCCCCCCCCTCCCCCGCCACGCTGTCGACATTGGCAAGACCCGAGCCGTAGTCCGGGTCTGCCATGACGAGGGCTTTTGCCGGGCCATTTTTCCAGGGGACGAGATTCGCATCTGCCGGTGAGCTTTATGGACATACTCGTTGCAAATCCCCCGCAACTCGTTGTACACAAGCCGGTGGTCTTCATAGGCCAAGAAGGCCCGCATGTTCACCGTGCTGCCTCTCGTCCCTGCCCCTCTCTTGCAGTCTGAGGCCATCGGGTATCGCGGATCGTGCATGATGTGTTAGAGGTCGTTGGCAGACCAGGACGAAAACACGAAGCGGGTGGGAAACGGGGCGGGTGTCACCACTCATGTCGAGGTGCGCGACGGCGAGGTGCGCTTAACTCAGCCCACGGCGCCCAGATGAGAGATGCAAGAGAAGATGCGAGTCCGCGTACCGTTGGAGTCGCTCCCGGGAGAGGGACCAAAGGTGGCACACCTTGAGGCTTGGGGGGTCAGGCTGAGGCTCGCCGTGAGGCGAAGGCTGCGAATCTCCGGCCCCGGGCCATAGCGGTCCGCTTCCATGTTGCCCACCGCCCGGCTGCATGGGCCTCATGGGCTGAGTCGTGGGTATTGGCGCCTGAGACGCCCTCCTGCCGGAACGCAAGTGCATCTGCGGAGAATCTTGCGCCATGGGGGTCACTAGCAGTGTGTCGAGAGCCCTGCTCGTTGGGTCAAAGCCAAGTGCAGCCGCAGATGTCCCCGCCACGCACAGAACTCTGCAAGCGGGCAGATGTGCGTTTTGCTCTGCGAGGACGGTCTGCCATGCTTTTGTGCACCGATAAGCGTTAAGATGCCTCAAAGAATACAAGCGCGAGGGAGCTTGCGAGGGGTAGATGAGTGGGAAGCACAGTGGCGGCGTAGCATTCGAGGCCAGAAAAAACGGTTGGCGTGGAAGGGTAGCGACGCATCTCGTCAAAGGGCGGTGGACAGGCATGTAGTACATAGTGAAGGTTTATTTCACTGAACAGTACCTCGTACAGTGTTGGCAAGAAAAGGAAGCCAGTTTCACAGTACATTCGTACAGTGTTAGGCTGGACTCAAATTTGCACCCCCCAAAAGGGGTACAATTTTGAGTTAAGGGGGGTGCAATTTTGAGTCCAGAAATGTGCCCATTTTGACTCAATAATTGCCCTTTTTCCGGACGCCGACGCAGCTTGCTGCGGAGGCCGCACCCTTACGCAAACTGTGCGACGTCCACTTGAAACTGGGGGGCGGTCGGGCGCCCGCCGCTAGGTAGGCGTCCCGCAACCACTCGGTGAGAGTGGCTGTAACTGACCAAGTGGCGGAAGGCTCCAGCGGGGAGACGCTTCAGAACTTGGGCGGCGGGCTGGCGCCGTAGAAACGGCGGCAGGTAGCAGACGTCGCGACTGTGGTGTACCAGTCCATCAGGTCAACGAGGTCCGGAACGTCGGCAATGGGCAGGTCCAGCATGAGCTTAGCGGAAACCCTAGTACGCGGGTCGCCTTTTTGCTTGCAGACGTACAAGAGAATGCTCCCGGACGGCCGGTCGACCATCAAATCACCGGTCTCACAGCTAACTCCGGACTTTGCGCGGCATACGAAGACGTACGACGTAATCGTCGCTAGCGCAGCTATGAAGGCGCGGATGTCCGCGATGTTACCGGGTTCCCACACCAAAGTTCGCAGTAGTTTCATGGCTGTTTCCAGAGTGTCGGCCGCAATAGGCGCGGGCACGGCGACGCGGGCGTCCTCCTCCGCCAGTCGCTCATGCTGGATGGCCATGCCGCGGTAGTGCGCACCGCCATTTTTGACGAGGGCGACATGCTGGCGCTGGTGGTCGCGGAAGTACTTGTTGATGGACGAGTAGTATTGATGAAGGGACTCCGCGCCGACGGTACCTTGCATGCAGTGTAGCGGACGATCGTGTTGGGAGTAGCATGCAGGGGGCGCAAGCCCTCCTGCTCGCAAAACGTAGCGAAAGAGCGCAATCATGCCGCTGTCGTAGTTGCGGTAGGTGCCGGCGGCCAGCGAACCCGTAAGCAATCCGAGCGCCGCTTGACCAATGCCGCCGGTCCCCAACAAGCCCCGGAGCTCGGCCGCCATCGATGCCGTGCAGGGCGCTCCAGAATCGGGGCGCACGGCAAGCCGGCAGGGCGCGCGCCGCGCGCGGGACAGGCGGCCCGGTACACTGTACTGCAGGAACAGCTGCACGGCCAGGGACCGGCCTAGCGGCCCACGGCGGGGGTGCAGACAAGCCGGCGCGGCAGCCGAAAGGCCATGACGCTTCAACCATGCCGTCCGACCCCCGCGGGCGTTCCCCGCCGTCCAAGAAAGAAGAGATTGCGGGCAGGCAGGTAGACGATCGTCTCGCTCGGTGGCGAGGTCTTGAAGGAGCTGGTATCAACGTCGTCTTGGCCAGTGCGGCGTGATGACCGTGGCGACTGCATGCGTCCGATTGTCGCAGTCTGTCCGCCAAACCGTCCGACAATGTCCACGGGGAATTGTAATAATTTCGTTCCCTGCGCCTCATTTCGTCCAGCAAATGGAGAGTATCCACCGCATTGCATCGTGGGTCGCGCCAGCGGGAATTGTACCGTGGAAGTTGCGCGTTCTCCATCGACGCAAATCTGTCGATGGTGTGGGGACCCCACAAGCGTTGCAGGTACGCGAATATCCGCGGACTGAGCTGCCAATCGGCGTCGCCCAGCTCCCGGCTAAGTCGGTCCGCCCAAACGTTGGCCGCGGACGGATGAACCGGGGCCTGATGGAGATGTCGTGGATGACCGGGCGGTGCCATAGCTTGCGGAGCTCCTCCATCATGACCGGCGACCGAGAGGTAAAGTTGGTCGTCGCCGCCACCACGGCCGTGTTGTCCTCGTGCAACAAGACTCGCCGTCCTCGGAGCTGCGGCATGAACGATTCGACCGCGTGACGTACCGCGCGAAGGTTCTTCCACATGATGCGATGCGCGCGGTCGTCCTCGTACCAGAAGCCGCGAGCCCGGTAAGCGATGTTGTTGTTCAGCACAGCCCGCCATCCATACGAGCTGGAATCCATGTGTAGATACGCGGTCTCCGCCGGCTTGTACATAAAGCGAATGTTGTGCTGCGCAAGTATATGGGTCAACCGTTTTAGATCGAGGCGCATGTGGCTCGTCATCTTGACGTGACGCGCCCGCCCCAGCCCCGCCGGGTTTCGAGGACGCAGCGTAGCTCTCGCAAGAAGAAGCGGGCCGGCGCAATTGCCAAGTACAAAAACTGAGCCTTTCCCGCAAAAAAGACGCTAGCTGCGAGGCCGGGAGCCAACGCTTGCGCGGCCCAGGAGAGAGCGGGCGGCCTTGGCCAGCGCGATGAGCTTCTCCTCGGGGGCGTGGAACTCGCCGCGATGCAAGTCGACGATCAGCCCCAAGTGAGGGCCGACTTGGGTGGGCTCCCGGACTCCCTTGTTGGGGTTTCGCAGCATCATGCCGAGGCAGTCTAGCAAGGTGTCCAACCGGACGCGCAGCTCCAAGGCTGCTTCGCGCGAGTCCGCGAGGAACAGAAATTCGTCTATGTAGGGTAGGAGCCGCTCGCCCCGCCAGCGAGTGTTACGCAGGAAACGGCGAGTAGGCTTGGACGGGGTCGTGGGAGGTGACGATGGGTCGCGCCGCTGCAGCAGGGGCGTCCGCATGTAGTCCGTAAAGGCCGTTGTCAACGTGCAGAAGTAGTACGACGAGCCTGTCCAGCCCATCGATAGGCACTCCAGTCGCCACAACTCCCCCCGGTAGTTCACAGTGAAGAAATTGCGGTCCTCCTCCCGAATCCCGAGGGCGTAGTAGCCATCGGCGAGGTCCATCGAAACGAACCAGTCGCCTGCGCGCGCCAGGTGCCACAAGTGCTTGAGCGTCTCGTAGGACATCTTGAGGGTCTTGCACCACTTGTTGAGCTCCAGCAGGTCGATGATGATGCGCCACTTGTTGGTGCCGGGGTTGGGGACTAGAAACATTCTGGATACCCACTTGTCGCAGCGTCCTCGCCCCCACGCGCCAATAGCCATGAAGCGGGGTAGTTCCGTAGCCACGAAGTCCAGTTGTGCTTGAGTGGCGTCGCGCATAAAGACGCGGGTGGTGGTAGGGGCGAGGGAGTTGTCCTTTTTTGAAGCGGATCCGGACTCCTTGGCGGATCCAGGTCATGCCTTGTCCGCTCGCGCCGATGCTCTCCCAGTCGCGCCATATTCTCCACACGCGGCGTCGCATGTATAGGTAGGTAGGCGTACATGAGTCGGCGCGGCGGGCTACACCGTCACTTGGTGACCTTGGCATCGTCCTTGTCGGCTGCTGCGGCCGTCGCTGCGGCCTTCCGCGCAGCTGCGGCTTGCTCGCGTTGCTTGCGCCTCTCGGTGTATTCGGTGAAGGCGGGCTTGTCGGGGGTGGCCTTGGCGAACGCGGCCGCGGCACGGGCCTTGCCCGCTGCGGAGAGGCTGATCTCGAGGGTCTTGTCGTCGCTCGGCGGAGTTGGTCGAGTTGCCCGGACACGGCGATGCGTCTTGGGGTGCAGAACTTGGCGTGGGCGAGCTTGGCGAAGACTCGGTCCGCTTCCGTAGCCGTCGGTCCGTTCTTGGCGAGCTGGAGGTAGCCCAAACTGGAACGGGTGGCCTTCTTTGTCGCCAAGTGGGTGAGGTAGCAGGCTACGAGCTCGGCAAGGGCCGCAGCCTTGCTTTCCGCCGTAGTAGACTCGGTCGAAAGCGACCTCAGAGCTATGCGCATCGCCTCGTTGACGCAACTACCGAAGACGGCTTAGCAGCCTAGGTGCATGTACTCGTCGTTCGCTGCCTGGCTCCGCTTCTCCACGAGGCCGCGGGTGGTGTCGTCGGTCAGGGTCCACATGCGAGGCTCGTCGACATCGTGCGGGGGTCGCTCCGGACCGGGGGGGGGGGGGGGTGACTCGGCCGAAGTAGGCGAAGTCGACGTAATCGAGCTTTTCCTCGGATGCGTCTAGCTAAGCAAGAAGGGGCTCTCGCGCTCCTTGCTCACCACCCTCGGGCGCGGGCGCGCCCAGGGAGTTGGCTGGCTGGGTGCCTTCGGGAGGAGGCGGGTTGGTGGGGGGGGGGGGGGGGGGGGCGAGTCGAGCGAGCAAGGCAACCGCTTCTCTAGGGCTTCCGCTTTGGCCCTCATGCGTTTTTCCAACTCCGCTACAGATGCCGCTGCGGCGCCGCCAAGGGCGTCGCCGACTGGGGCGGCTTCTTCCGGCACATGGCGAGGGGGCATCATGCTGTCGCGGGATGGGGAAGGTGTAGCGTCCCGGGAGGCTGAGGCTCGGGTCCGAGTCGGCATAGAGTAAGCTGACACTCTGGTCGACAGTTAGAGTCGAGACTGCTAGTGCGCGAGCCGGTTGAGGCGAGCGCAAAGCAGAGTGCCGGTGCCCGAGGGTGGATCCCTGGCTTCGAGGCGATGGTGCGGGCCGGCATGCCTTAGTCCGTGCGCCGACCGCGGGGTCGTGCGCAGTACAACATAGGTCATGTACCGTAAACCTCTAGATGACTACACATGACCATGTATATATGCATATATATACAATACATATATATATATATATATATATAATATATATATATATATATATATATATATATATATATATATATGCACACCACACACA
>VCJN01000664.1:0-65016 GCA_006384855.1 Tetraselmis striata
GCGGGGCTTGCGGAGTGCACTGGCGGTGCACAGACTAGTGTGCTGCAAATAATTGGGGTGCATCGGACGCCGGATGCCCACCCACCCGGCGTTAAAGACGCGTAATAACATTCACACTATATTAACACACAGATGTGTGAAAACCGGACATTCCGTGCCGGATGCATGGATGGGAATACGGCGTCCGATGCAGCCAAAACCCCAGCAACACGCTATTCTATGCACCGCCAATGCACTCCGCCAGCACCGCCTCATTCTCTGTCGATTTCGAAAACGCCCTCACATTATCCACCGCTAATTGCAATTGCCACCGTGTAATGTTGTCACGATGTGCGCACACAACAACACTTACTACCGGTTCCGACGCGGATGGAGGCGGGGCTTGCGGAGTGCACTGGCGGTGCACAGACTAGTGTGCTGCAAATAATTGGGGTGCATCGGACGCCGGATGCCCATCCACCCGGCGTAAAAGACGCGTAATATTCACAGTATATTAACACACAAATGTGTGAAAACCGGACATTCCGTGCCGGATGGATGGGAATACGGCGTCTGATGCAGCCAAGCAAAACCCCAGGGACACGCTATTCTATGCACCCATACCGCCAATGCACTCCATCCGCAACCCCCGCCTCATTCCCAGTCGTACGTGCTTGTGCACACGCACGGAATGCTTGCACTGCTCCGAAACCACTGTCACATACCCCGCTCATTGGGTACCGATTGCGGCGCATGCACGGCTAGATATTTGTTTACATAAACCCGGGGAGGGGGGGGGGGGGCACAGCAGTGTCCCGCTACTCAACCTGCATTGGATTAGGGCGACGATTGCAAACAAGACGAGGAGGCGCGCATGAACTGCTCCGAAACCACGCGATGTGCCCGGTGACCTCCATATCCAGCACGTGCACCGATGCAAGTAATAAGGACAGGACCCCCCCCCCCCCCCCCCCCCGCCAAAGTGGAGGAAGTGTAGGAGTACAACCGGAGCATGCCGTGTTCCATTGTCGCTTATTTACAAGCACGGGCGGTGCTGCCAGACCCGATCGTCTACGGCGGGATGGAGGCGGCAGCGGCAGGAGCAGGAGCCGCAGCCTCAGCAACAAGCCGCAGCTCCTTCGCTCTCGCATGGATGCTGGCGTAGTCCTCGTCACTGTACAAATGGTTTGGCAACACAGCGTCACCCCCAAAGTGGGCCACATACTGCGCCGCCAACTCGTGGTTGCGTTTCTCCGCAGCATCACTGCGGGGGGTGATGTGTGGGTACAGTGCCTCGTTGTAGGCTACCAGGAACGGCGTGTACTGGGTAGGGTCGTCCGCACGGCCGCAGCCAGGCAGTCCCAGAAGGTGCCCCTGCCCGTACAAGCGGACATTGCCACGCCCCTGACACTTGAGACAGGGTTTACCGCCGGGCTTATCAACTGGGGCGCCCGCGGGCCCGCGGTGCGTCGTGTCCGACCCAAACATGTACCCATGGTATTGTTCCATGTAGGGCTTGTTCTCCTCGGGGACACCCATGCCACGCTCCAAGTCCTCCAGGGGCTGCATCAAGTTCTTGTGGCTCGTGATGAAGTTGGCAGCTCCCGGATCTGTCTCCGCCAGCGTCCTCTCCGTGAGGCGGTGATTCTCGTGGCCCTTTTCATGTCAACACATGGATGGCACTCAGTCCCCGCCCCCGCCCCCGCTCCCGCCACCGGCGTGGGGGGGGGGGGGGGGGGGGGGGCGCACCCGGTACCGAATGTGCTTCACGGCATCTGTGAAGCTCACTTCTGGCCCGCGGTACACCTCAGTGGGGCGGCAGTGGCACGTGCATGCAAGGATGGCCTGCAGATTTGGAGCCTGCCCATCAATGTGGGTGATCTGAGCGGGGGCATTCGCCGGGGTGAACAGCAACGCGATCACCGGCCACGACCAAAACCCTGGTGCTAGCTCGCCGGCCTTCTCGGCACCAGCCACGAAAGCGCGCCGCAATTCCAGCAAGGCGGCAAACAAGGCCTTCCTGCAAGGCACACGCTCAGAATAAGCGA
This sequence comes from Tetraselmis striata, assembly GCA_006384855.1. Taxonomy (NCBI): domain Eukaryota; kingdom Viridiplantae; phylum Chlorophyta; class Chlorodendrophyceae; order Chlorodendrales; family Chlorodendraceae; genus Tetraselmis; species Tetraselmis striata. The sequence continues at coordinate 2,028 of VCJN01000664.1, forward strand.
CGCACGGGTCAGGGGTTGAAGGGAGCGGGGGGGGGGGGGGGGGGGGGCACCTCTTCATCTGATTCGGCCTTTTGCCGACCAAGGTCTCTGGCGCACTCCTTGCCCAATGCCACAGCTTCCACGGGTCGACTTTGCCCTCCTTTTCACCGACGTACGGCATCACCTGCGTGTGCTCCGCAATGTCCAACATGTCTTCCGGGGGCAGGATGACCTGTCGGTGTCAGGGGCACACACACGTCAAGCCAAGGCGGGCATCGGCAGCAGCAAGGCATCATGTTTATAGGGGGGGGGGGGGGGGTTGCACCTGGATGCGCCCGCCCTGAATGCCAAAGCCCATTTCGCTCCATTGCTTGCTTGGCATGCCGACCAGACACTCCATCGCCATCTCCAGCAAGGTCTTCTGGGCGTCACTCAGGTCCAACTTAAACGGCGTGGGCTGGCCCGATTGCAACTGCTTGTTGCCGATGAAACGCGCCCGCAGGGCTTGGCTGGGAGATATCAGCTCCATTGGGGTGCCGCCTTCATGCACGGCGGGTGGCACGCTCGAAGAACCTCCCGCTCCTTTCAGCCTCTTGGTAGACTTGCGCCACTGACAGCTTCAACCGCCACGCACCGTTTGCACTTCGAGGTACGCCGATTGCCGCCGGCGGTATTGAACGCGGCCGCTGCAAAGAACACACCATCTGGAGCATGGAGGATGCCCGTGCATCCCTTCAGGCGAACCTCATCTACCCGCCTCACCGCCCGCTCCGGTGCTTTCCCCGCGGCCGCCTCCTGCTGGATGAGGCTTGACGGATCCTGGTTCAGGACTGTTTCCACTAGCGCCACTGTCGCCCCCATGGAGACAGACTTCCAGCCTCGCACCTGCGGGTTGCATGGCCCACGCACGCGCTCACCCCCCACTGTGTGTCAGCGCTGCATGCTACTTGCCAAGTGCTGCATGCCAAGAGGTAGGGGCGGGGGGGCGGACCTGGGCAATGCGCCTTGCAGCCCAGGGCGTGAACGGTCGCAGGCCATCCTCGGGCTTGCCCACCCGCGCACACAAGTCCATGGGGACGATGTCCGTGTCAGTAGGAGCACGGATGACGCCGTCCTGGGCACTCCGTTGCTGCACAACGTTGTTGCGAAAGCTTTCCAGGGCTTCCGTGCTGAATTCTCTGCACGTCCCCGCGCTCAACAGTGCAGCGCGACGCTCGTCCTCGGGCTTCAACTTCAGCAAGCAGTAGATGAAGAACAGCACCCGCCACCCGCAGGTCCAAATGTCATCTTGTCGCTGGTCCACCGCCACGGGGATAGTGCGAGCCTCCGCCTCCGCTACTCTCAGGAGGTGTGTCACGTTCTCCCAGCACAAGCCGGCACGCACCCCCGGATCAGGCGACTTCATCACCCGGGTCACGAACTCACGGAACATGGACATGATCAGCCTATGCTGCGAGTTGGTTTCTTTCATCATCGAGTCGAAGACTAGGGGCCCGGTTTCCGCAGCGTCCACCACCAAGGCAGTGAGGTGGATGGAGACACAGACCGGAATCACGAAGGTGCGCACGTCCGATAAGGGCTGGGCCGCCGGGGGAGGGTTCTGGAAGCAACGGGCCCGCCGGAAGGATGCCTGCTGTGCTCGCACGTCCATCTCCCACTGCCCAATGCTATCGCCCTCTCCCAACAACTTCCTGCGCAGATAGGCCTCGTTCCCGGACACCATGCTCAGAACCACGACGTTTGTACTCCCTTCCGCTCCGCCGCGTCCTTCGCTGAACCCAACCAGGTCTCGTGCGATGTGCGACAACAAACCCACCTCTAGCAGCCCGGGAGCGTTCAGTTCCGGGTCTGACGTCGGGGCCACATTAGGGAACTTTCTCAGCAAGGCCTTCGCGGCGTCTTCTCCGAGAAGCCTCCACAGCTCCAGGCGTACGGGGTCATAGGTACCACCATCGTGTAGCCACCGCTCGAGGTAGGCTTGCAACCTCGTCGTCGCATCTTCCTCAGCGAGGAGCTCGGGGGAATTAACACTGTTTGACATGGCGGCAGGTTTATGGGGGGGGGGGGGGGGGGGTCTTGGGTGCCCACGCACGGGGATTTGCGGCGCTGGGTGGAGCGGCGGACACTCACCCGTTCCGCCTCTACATGTCGTGCACACCGCTGCTGCACACCGCTGCCGCACACCGGTGCGCATATTCGTCGCGCACATATACACGCGCGCCCTACCGCATATATTATCCCGGATTCACTCGGTGAAACCACGTATTCAAAACGCCGTGCTGCTTCAACAATATACACTGCGAAATTACCCCGACACAATGCCGCACCGACTAGCCCTTCACATGCATACCAGTAGTAGTGGCGCGCTGCTCCTCGCCTCCGCTGTGTCGTTGACTGCCCCGGAAGGCGGTGTTAGTTTCTCCACCTCGCCCCCCCCCCCCCCCCCCCCCCCCCGCTTTCACCGCTCACAGCGCCATGGCAGACCTCGTCTCCCGGGCAAAAGCCATCGTTATCACAAAGAAAACCCGTGCAGAGGTGCCCTTATGCCTGGTGTTCGCGGCGCAGTCCGTGGAGACAATGGTTGCCCACGCGGCAAAGTCGCAACCAGCAGATCTGCGGGTCTACCCCTCAGAAGACGACGCCAGGAAGGGTTCCTGGGGCGCACCTCTGCAGGAGTTTGCAGCCCGGCTTAGGAACCAATCCGGCGGGGGGCCGCTGCGACAACAACTCGAGGCCGCGCAGTATACGCTGCCAGAGGGGGTGCTGGCCTTCTATGTCACGCCCGCAGATCGCACCGGCATCACGGACCCCTCCAGCGCTGCTGGGGCTGCCTCGTCCTCCTCGACAAGGTCGCGCGCCAGCACCGACACCATCACTGTCATGCGTGCAGAGATCCAGGCCGTATGGCCACGAGATGATGACGACGTGTACTTGCCGGTGCAAGGTGCGTTGGGCGAGGTTGTTGCCCCTGACTGGGCGGCGGGCCTTGTTGTCTCGCGTGTCCGCGCCGCCGGCATCGAGGAGGACGAGAAAGACATGAGGAAACGCGTGACAAGGTGGGCACGCAACAAAACACTCCACCCACCACATAAGCACGCACCTACTCGTGGCTAACTTGTGCCGCGCGCAGGTTCGTCCGGGAGCGCCGTAAGGCCCACCTAAACGCCAAGGCTTCCACAGTGCCAGCGGCGCAACTCGTGGTGGCCGAGGAGGCCGCGTCCTCAGCCGCATGGAGGCGAAACTATTGTGGCTTGTTGTGGGCGTCCGGGCACAGGGGGCGTCCCGACGCCAAGGCAAAGAAGCTCATGGCGGCGTCGTCGACGGCACAGCCTCCCGTGGTGGTGAAGACACTGACGGCCGCCGTTCTCCCTCCGGACGCGCCGCTGCCCCGCCCACCCCTAACTGAGAAGGAGCTGTGCTGGATGAACGCCGCCGACAAGAAGCAGTCGGACGCCGACAAGAAGCGGAAGAGGCCAGTGGAGAAGCGCCCAGGTAAGAAACTGACGGTCGCGGAGTCGGAGGCGGAGTCGGAGGCGGAGGCGGAGGCAGCGAGGTCGTCGAAGCGGCGGGTCCCCCGGGCACGCAAGAACAAGAACAAGCAGTAGCTTCCCCCCCCCTCCCCTCACCCCCCCCCCCCGGCCAGCGGCGGGGGGGGGGGGGGCGCGGGGGGGGCGTGGTCCCCCTGCCCCCGCCCCCGCCCCCCCCCCCCCCCCCCCCCCCCGGGGGCCACATTCCCCGATGGCAGCTGTCGCGAATATTGTAATTCAAACATTCTTCGGCAAACCGCTGCCTGCCCCCGCCCTCCCCCTCGCGAATATTTATGTAACGTGAGCACTCTTTGGCAAAACATGGCAGCCAAACCACCCATCTGATGACCTTTGATCGGACGGCTGGCAGGCCCGTTCAGCAGTACTAGCTATAATGTACACAAAATTCCCCAGTGTTACCAAATACGTACGGCTGCGATTTGCGCTCCCATGTACTAATAGTCGTAGTTATCCACAGGACCACTCGTCATCGTGCCCGGGTTCGTACTAGATACCCGGTACCGGCTCAATAAATATATCGCGTACTACCCGGTACTACACGGACAACCTTGTACCTTATACGTCAGTGCCATGTAACAATTCACCGGGCTAGTACGACTACCAGAATGATGACAAAAAGGATTTATCGCCCGCCGGCAATAACGCCGGATGTACTCGCACGTAACTGGATGGACGTGCCGCCACCAGCAGCAGCCTTCACGGATAAATATAGTCGCTAGTAGTAGTGCTTCGTCACCTAATGTCACATCTGAATCTCACAGTGGATGGTTCGCGGTAGGTGAGCCCCGGAAGACCCACGCCACGCTCCGTATGGGCCCGAAATACCCTCGATACAAATCGACGACGTCCTACGACGTCATATTTGCGCTAATCTAGATCCGATCGAATCTACGACGTCTTAGATTGAATTCGCGATCTAAAGAGTTTTCGAAAAAGGACTTTTCGTGTATTGTATTAGCAGCAAATATACGAGTCTGGCTGTTCTAGGCTTCTAGCGGCGTTTTGAATATGGGTTTTAGTAGTAGAATTAGGATTCGCTCGCGAAATTGAAATTTACATTGATTTGTAACATGCTGACTTGCTGCTCTCCGCTGCCCAAGCCGAGTTGCTTGGACCTGCTTTATGTAACCGCCGTCGGAACCCTAGGGATTACGGATGCAGCTTCCGGCCTTCCTCGTTTTCGCCCGCGCCCCTCCCCTTCCAGGCCGTTACTAATAACCCATGTGCTCGGTGCAGCTACTCAGATATCACACAATCATGACAACACCGCCCGAAACACGTGACGTCCCCATCGCTGATTACCACACCCCGCCACACACAACAAATACTCATCACTCTCGTGAAGGAGGACATCGCAGCCCCCACCAATCATACTAGCCGGCTCAGCGGTGGATAAATAATGAGCACCACATAGCTATTCCGGTCAGCCCCCATCTCACCTTGGTAGCCGCAGGCGGGACGCTTCGGCTGCCCAAGCTTGCCTGCTGAGCTCTGAATGGGATGGTCTTGACTTAGGTAGGGACAGCAGGGGGGCGCTGCTGTCCTAGCTTCAGCCCGCTGGAAGGAGGAGGGGCTTGGGCACACTGGAGGAAGGCCGTTAGCTTGAGCTGTAATTACACCTAGTGTTCCCTATCATGGTCAGAGATAGCAAGTCCTAAGAACAACTCAGTCTGGGCCAATGGATGCATCATACTAGCAGTTGTAATCAATTTCAATTTCAATTTCAATTTGGTGCATCTGCCTTGCTTGTTATTTTGTCCCAGCTAGGACAAAAATGGTATGACGTCTCGCTCGGGACGGACATAGCTCGTGGTCTTGGCCATATCATTAGGTGCATGAGGAGGACAAGTGTCCTGAAACTCTTGGTGATTGGGAGTCGAGATTCGTCATCGGGCTTGTGAAGTCGCGCGAGACTACCGAAGACACGTTGACCGTGGCCGTACACGAGCCTTTCCATGCCGATGCAAAGGGCAAACCTCTCATGCCCCTATGGTTGTACGCGCAGACAAAAGGAGGGAAGAAGCCAGTTGACACAAGCTGGGAGAAGTTCCTGGCGCTTCCTTGGAATCTTGTTGAAGCCGTCCCTCTATCATATGCGAAGGCCATCCACGACGCGTCGGGGAGTCGCGAGGTGTTCAACGAGGACGGCACCATGGTCAGAAAGAAGCGGTACGGCAAAAGTGTCCAAGTCGTGAAGACATACGCGCAAACTGGGTGGCAAATCATCCAGCCACGAAACAACTGCGTCCACGTCATGTCAACCACCCCAGCGCAACGCAAACCCGGCCGAGTCGTCAAGTTTAACGCAGCCACGAAGAAGGACTTGCTTGTGTTGGGGATGCTCAACGAGTAACCTCTTAGCAGCGTCTTGTGGCTAGGCGATGGATTTAATCATAATGATAATCCAGCGAAGCGTCGATTTTTCGGCGGTGAGCTTCATTGCCGTATGGGTACCCGTATAGTGCAGCGGATCGGGCCTATAGGTGCATGACTAAAGCGCTTATCTACTGGTATGTACTACTAAGTACTATAATCCACCCACCCACCCACCCGCCCACGGTCCTTAATTACACAGCCGTCCAATTACAATCTCACGCTTGGAAGGCTATGAGCGCGCAGCGCGCAGGGTCGGTACTCGCTACTGGTGCTCGCTACTGGCTACTCGCTACTCGTACTGGCTATACTCGGTACTCGCTACTGGTAATCCTTACTCGTTACTCGCCAATGGTACTCGCTACTCGCCCCTGGTAACGGTACTGAAAAAATGGTAAATGGTACTAAAAAATCGACCCATCCCTGATTCAACTGTCAAGTTACTTCACAATATTGACCCCCGCGGTCGGATCACTTTTCCAGTCGGATCACGAGTCAGCCCGCAAGATTCCCCATGCTGCTTATTTGGCCGCCGCTGCGCGGGGACTGGGCCGTCTTTGCCCGGGCGGAGGTTCCACGCTTGTCACTTGCCCTGGCCCCATGTGTGGTATTGATCCCTTATTATGGTTCGCTCTACGGATGGCTCGAACCGGAGCGCTACGGATTTCGTCGTGGATCATCTACCCATATTCCCCGTAGCGAACTACAAGCACCACATGCATACCACTTTGAAGAATCTGTGGGCATCTGTGGCAATTGATGCGGGGGCGGCGCTTGACCGGGACCGTTCGGGAGCCGGCGACTTGACCCTTGAGACGAGTGGGCTGCGCCCAGCGGACCGCTCGCGGCCGTCGGACCTGACGCTGGCGGGGTGGGGGGGGGGGGGGGGGGGGCGGCGGCGTGCGATTACATGATCGGCTTCGCGTGCGTGTCCTCCACGACCCCCACTTGGAGCAACGACCCCCGCTGGTTCACCCCGGGAATCGCGGCGACCGAGGCGGAGCATGCATGGTAAGTTGGCAGTGGACCGGGCGTCTTCCGTCTAAGTGCATGGTGTTCACCGGTACTACCCTCTTGTGGTTGAGGACCGCGGCCGTCTCGGGAAGTCCGCTTTGACGGTGTATATGCGTGTCTTTTGCGAGGGTTTCGCAAACTACCCGCCACCTCCGTTCCGCGTTTCCCACATCGCATGTTGGACCGACCTATAAAGATAATTGACTTACTGTTTGGTCTACATCTTCGCGGTGTTGTTGGCTATGCGCAACTTCCCTAGCGGTCCTTCCGCCCCGACCGCTTGCTTTCTTCGTGGTCAATCCGTTCAGGCACTTCGGAACTTCGTCGCCAGCCAACCTGCTGAGTTCCGCCGTCACCTGTCGCGCACACGGCGGGGGCTGTTGCAGCGGGGCTCGGCTTGCGTGCATGGTACCCTGGGCGGCATTCTCTCTGCCGGTGTGCAGATGGCCAAGTGTGATGCGTGTGCTCGTGCCCATTCTGCGTCTTCTCATGTTATTGCTTCAACCCCGCTGTCGCTGTAGAGGACCTTTCTGACTGTCCTTTATTGGTGATTTCCGATATCGCTTTCTGCTGCTAGCTCATGTAAATATTATATAATATTGACTTGCCCCCACTTTGTCCCATCTTGTACAAAATGCTCCAAAACCAGCATTGGATATGCGTCGCGGCTTGTGTGCACGCTGATGAATGTCGCCCTGCACCCTAGTTCTACAAACCCAAGCTACACCACCTGTGAGTCTTATGTACTGATAGTAGACCCGGGAACTAGGGTATAATCAAACCCTACGGTGCAAAATGAAAAACACGGTGCAAAATAGGCTCAATTACTGTTTGGTGATCTTTTTTACTTTAAAGGTCTGCGGGTAGGGAGCAGGCGGCAGTCAGCAAACATCAGCCAGCAGTAAAGGGGGGGATAAAGTCAGCAGGTGTGTGTGTTGGGGGGGGGGGGGGGGGGTACCAAATATGTTTTATTTGGCTTACATCATCAGGAGCACAGATCCGTTGCAGTGCTGGCCTAGGCGGCGGCGGTGCTGTCCTCCGCCATCGCCTCTTCCGCCATCGCTGCTGCGCCCTGCTTCGCGGCAGACTGGTCTCCCTCCATATAATTGACGAAGAGTGACGAGACGAGGATGACAGGTAGTGGTGCCTGGGTGAGCGTGAAGTGAGGATAAGTTCGGCTGGTGCGTGTGGTCTACAGGTCTATGCCCCGATGCGGCGACATGTTAGGGTGCGGGCGAGTACGGTGCTATCCGCAGCGCTCCGACCGCCGGAACCGTCGCCACACGGCTTATTATCATTGGCGGGCGCCATCCAAACGTTATCCAGTAAGGTTTAGGGCATTTTGGGTATCTGCACTGCAGCCCCTTTTCGGGAAGTACTGCAGGCTGCAGTGCACTAGCTTAACTGCAGCCTGCAGTGCAGTATATACTGCAGCCCAACTCTGGTACCAACCGTAGCTAGTTACCTGTAGCCGTGTTATGGCCACTATATTGCAATCCGAATACCCTCCGCCCTCACTCAACGTAAAATCTTACTCCGTGCACGAGAACGCGAGTACCAGTAGGACGGTACCGCCGGCTGATTCATCATGCATCAGCACGCTCGTCGCACGGCGCACAGAGGTAAAGCGACTATGGGCGCCAGGGCTCACTGCTCGGGATGTTCTTGCTGCATGATGTTATTATACTTTTCAATTGCCGCCATACGGGTAGAACGAGTGAGGATTATGGGATAAGCGTTACAACATGCAATTGAAGACACTGCAGCCTCGCATCAGCTGTTCTGCAGTTTGACAGGAGCTGCCTGGCGATGACACTATACATGGGACATGCCGTGCGTGCTTCAATTTCGCTTCACTAGGGAGCGGGATTTAGAAGCGTCTCCTGAGTTGAGCACATTGCTGACGCCGGCCACATTCATCTTGCGCATGCTCTTCCGTGCGAATGTCGTGTTCCGTTCCAGCGGTGCTATGCTGGGCATCCCATCAACAAGCAGGCTCTTGCTGCTGCGTGCTTTGCTTGCCTGTGCCACGGAAATCTTCTTTGTTGGGCTGCCAAATGGATTGATTGCTGGTAGTTGTTGGGTAGGCTTGTTTGTCGTCATCAAAGTGGGCCGAATCGGAGGCAAGTACTTGATCTGCTTCCTGCATGAAGATGCGACGAACAAAAAAGCTTACCGTAAGTTCAGAGTTGTATCAACATAGATGGGCGGCAAGCAGAGATGTGCTGCAATGCGTGGTGTGCTTGCTCGTGAAGGACGTACATCCTCCCCACTGTCATCTGCAATTCCGACTCGTTGTCTCGATCCAGGTTCATCTCTTCATCACGCATGGCGCCGCTGGCGCTGCGGCCCAGTAGCCGAGGTCTCACTGTTGTGCCAACAGGAGAAGAGCCAATGGCACTGCCAGTTGTTTTCGCAGTTCCAGGCGGCATCATCTGAATCTCTTGCGTCACGGCGTGCGCCGACCCTCTCAGCGCTGTTGATGTCATGTTCTGGTTCACGCCCTTTGCAGGGGAGAGCATGCGGGAAAGGAATCTGGGCGCGCGCAAACCCCGGGAGGAACAGGGCAAGAGGGAGTTATCACATGCCCATGGTGGAGGAACACTGTGGGAGGGCGATGACATCTATGTAGGCACGGGTGCAGCGGATGTGATGTACCTCGGCTTGTCAGGCTTCGTGCCGGTCCCCACAGAGGCAATCCCATTCTTTGGGCTGCCCACGCCCGACGTCGCTGACACGTCGGAGCCTGGCTGCGAGTCAGAAACAAAGTCCTTGCCGCCCAGGAGCTTGTACTTCTCGAACTTCATATCCACCTGCGTGCATCGGTTCGAGGGCAGTGTCAACTGCGGTCCGTCCATGTGGCGCAGCGCCAGCTACGGGTGCGTAATCCACAAAGCAAACACTGTCCGTCGGTGCTTTGCGGTGCATGACTGCCTCCTGCACACACCTGTGTGAGGAGCTCTTCCAGATCCAGCTTCTCGGTGAACTCTCCCCGCCGCTTGAGTTGCAGACGCTGTTGCACAAACCATAACAACACGGGGTTGAGCAGCCTGACAGACGGACACACACACATATGTACCCATTGTACCATTCAAGCCATTTGAATCCGCCGCCCAACCTTATGGATGCGCCACTGCCACAGGAAGAGCGCAGAGAGCAGCAAGGAGAGGCAGCCCAGCATCATTCCCAGAAGTAGGCGCCCCTCGTAGCAGACGCCAAATGCGTGCTGCTCGACCCCCGATGAGTGGAAGCAGGTGAACTCGCCCTGCGCAAACGGAGCGGGGTTGAAGTGAGCGCAGTCTCTCCCCTGACTGGCACCAATGCGGGAGACCTGTCAGGCAGACATAGTGCGGCAAAGGAGGTACGCTGGTGAGCGCACCGTGTAAATCTCCAAGAAGTAGTTTACGCCCCCGTAGAAGAGGCCAACAGTCAGACACACCACAAACATGAGCCAGACGGCGAAGTACTCGATGTACTGGAACACCAGGTAGAGCATGTGAATGGTGGTAAAGACAGCCGTCGTGCCAAACGCGAGCTGCCACGCCAGCGGGTCCATCTTGGTGTCGTTCTGCCAACACCCAAAACAGTGTGCCTTCTGTTAGCGCGCCTGCTGGCATTGACGGCCTGCGATCGCAGCATGGTCAATTTCACGGGCGCATCAACAGGGGTGGGCGGCCGCGACATACCGCGAAGAGGAAGATCGCCAGGTACGCAAAAAAGATGATGGCCACAAAGTCGTAGGCAACATACATCCAACTGGCTATGAGCCACGACCTCTCTGATTTGGAGAGAAACTGGGCCACACAGGGACTCCCGCTGTTAGCCAGCTGGATGAATGCCGGATCGCATGTATGCAATGTCTTTGCAGGGCTGCAATGGGAGAAGCAGCTGCCGGTCACCTTCCACGGCCGGACTGAGCGCCCAAATATGTCGCGCTTCATGGTGGCCATGATGCTGTCAGTGGACTGGTCAATGCCGGTGTACTTCTTGTAAATGCTTCCATCCTTCCCAACCTGGACGTTGGCCGTCTCCTCGAGAGCCACATCAAGCGCGATGTCATCCGTAGCCTGGGCTACTAGGTCGTCTTCTTGTTTGGTTTTCTGTGGCAGCTTGCCCCTGCAGCCCGCAATCGCCCAGTGCGCCTTCAGGGTGAAACAATCCCGCACCAAGTGGCAGAGTCGGCACAGCTTGGGGGGCTCCGTACCTCAGAGCTGCAAAGACGAGGCGTGTTTTTTCGTTGACGCCTTGGTCCTTTGCTTGCTTCTGCGGCACCATTGACATTGTTGTGCTGCGCAAAATGCCATCGGCGCCCGTGAGAGTGCTAGCCGCTCTCTTCAGCCCTTGCTCATCCACAAAAGTCTCGGCTCGGTGCATGCCGGGCAGATACTCCATGCTATCATACTCAGCGCCTTCGTCCTGGAACAGCCGCGTCCGCATCTCCATCTTCTTACGCGCCTGGCAGTCACGACGAGACACGCATGAGCTGCACGGCACTGCAAATGGCTGCGATGCAGGCAGAGACCACGAGCATGAGCACACCTCCATGCGGAGCTGCATCTGCCGCTTGGCTTCCTCGCGCATGGTCTCCGCCACGTCCGCCACGGTGCCCTGCACAGCTGCCATCATCCGGACCTTCCCCCACTTCTTCTTAGCTGTCTTCTTGGCGGGAGCAGGGCTTTGGAGGGGCTGAGCAGGTTGACCACCCAAGCCGCTAGGCCCGGGTGTATTGGGATCTGCTGGCACTGCCGTGCTCGCACTGCAGCACAGAGCGTCGCCAGGCGCAGAAGGGTCTCACGTTAGGCGCGGGCATGTTCAGGTAACAAGCACGCAGACAGGGGCGCCCAGTGCACCAGATGAGAACGCCACAGACGTCCATGCTAAAAGGAAGGGAGGGGATTGCCTGGAGGACGCAGCGTCTTCCTGAATCTCGCTGGATAGCCCCTCCGCCCGCTCAGCCAAGGCAGCCATAGGTATCTTCCCCGTGCCAGCCATCACGAAGTCCTACTGCGGTGGGGAAGCGCTGCGGTTTCGGGTGGGGTCCCTGCGGATGGTCGGCAGCCGCAGCCAGGCGCTGCGGTGGAGAGCAGCGCCTCCGCTTTGTACCCGCTAGGTGTGCGCCCCGTTGGTCCCAGCCTCTGTGACGGAGCGACAGCTACGAGTTGACGACGTGAACCCGCCGGCCGTGCCGGACGATGTGCCGGCTTGTTCAGCGGCTCCGTCGTGGTCGAGCCCGAGGCCTGCTCAGCTACACTCGCCCAGTAACTGCCTTTTCGCGATTATGGTTTTGGCCGCCTGGGGAGACGACATACGACATGCCTTGCCGTTGCGTGCATGCAGCAGCAGGGGATGCGTCGTTCGTTCGCGCAGCATATTGCGGCATGTTGGCGCGCGCCGGGTACCCGTACCGGTGTGAATTACAAAGAGGGCAGTAACAAATCCACATAATTACTAAAAGTAGTACTTAAAAACCAACACAGCAAGCCGCCTAAAAGCGGCCCGCATCCCGCACGAGGCGGGATAGATGAGTGATGCGCACACGGTTCAGAGTCCGGGCCACGCGTGCACGTGTGTGTGAGGGTGATCCTCGGACGCGCAGTGTAGCTTCAGCAATGGGATGGCAGACGAATCTGCGCCGTCTGATGAGGCAGCGAGCGCGCTCTCGAGCGGCCACCAAGCTCAGGACCCCGAGGAAATCTCTTGCGAGCAAGGCCTCCTGGTGAGCCTGGGTGGTGAACCGAGTGCTCCGCGATGAGAGGGCACCACGATCCGCAGCCAAAAGCAAGCATGCGATACCGCGCACTGTGCGGCGCACCCCCTTGCTCTCCTTACCCACTGTGCCGAAGACCATGCCCGTGTACTCCGACGTATCCATGATCTCTCCAAGAGGACCCTTTTCCGGGCTCCGTGTTGTGTCACGCCGCATCCCGCGCTGCCAACCCCCGTTGTATATATGTCGCCCAACAGGGAGCGCTCAAACCGATCCACAGCCGTGGCCCATGGCACTGCAATGGACTTGACCCCGTACCGCATAGTCTTGAACTCCAGCAACGTGGACTTCAAGCTCCGGGGATCATAGCTCCCGGTCACGACGTTGAACGCCGGAAGGGGGAGCTATGCGTCCGGCACTAGGTCCTTGAGTTCATCCCGGGTGTTGCCGAGAGGCACTGCCTGCTGGAACAAGTCATCCACCTCCCGCCGTACAGCGATACCTAGGTCGTGAACACAATGATCGCGGAAGGCGTCTGCGATATAGAGTCGTGCTGTACACGCCAGTGGGCGTCTCCATGCGCCGAGAGGTTCATGAGCGCGTCGCCGTATAGGTCAACATTGACGGGATTGTGCTCTGTCGAGGGCAGAATGATATGGCTCACAACCACCGGGGCCAAGCACGGGCTAGGCAGAAAGAAGTACCCGGCAGCGACCTCCCGCAGCTCATGCGGAGTCATGACCGTCCGCGCGGTGGGGATGGCCACTGTCCACATGCCCGACGCCGCGTCGAGCTGGTGGAATACGATCCGTTCCCTACATGTGACAGGGAGAGTGCACACCTCATTTCGAAGTCGGGAGTTGTTGGCTTGGTCTAGAAATGCCGCCAGCTCCTTTTGCGAGCCCGACGCAGCCTCCACTTCCCGCTCCATCACGCGCGCATCTGCGTCGCTGAGGTGGCCAGCAGTAGCCTGCTTGGAGGCGGCCCCACGCCTCGCGCATCGCCGCGGCGTAGCTGTCCGACCCATGAGCATCGTTGAGGAAGTGGTCATCATACCGGCGGGCGGAAGAAGTTGCGTTGAAGCCGCCTCGGCCAAGTACGGACCCGAGGTGTGGATCAAAGAAACCATGGGTGGGGGTGTTGGTGCCGGAGTTCCTAGTTAGGAACCTTGGGAGGATGTCATTCATGCAGCCGATAAAGGCGGCATTACGAACGGTAGCCATGCGGCGGATGCCAGCGCCCTTCAACTGAGTGGGGAGGTGAAGCATGTTGCGCGCCATGGCCACTGCATCCTCGCTCAAGGTAGACACCTCCGCTGCCATGGGGTCGGGGTCGTGTAAAAGTGACCACGAAAGCTCCGGCACGAAATCGGTGACCACCGGATTGGTGTCGGTGCCGTACGTGGAGGGATCAAAAGAGACCCCTAGCACCCGTTCGACCGCCGCGAGGACGGTGGCATCCACCGCCTCCGCAAATGCCTCCACCTAGGACGGAAGGCAATTGCGGAGCCAATACCCCGCCATGTGTTGCATGCAATGCTTGAGCATGGCCCATGCGTGGTGATGCAGGGCGTGGGTGTACCGACGGCTGGGCTTGGCAGATAGGAGCTTGCTCATGCTAGCATCCACCTCCTCTCGCAGCTCCTCCGCCTTGCTGCGCATGAACGCATGCACATACTATGGTGATCCGAGCAGCACGTTGAGGACCGTGATGCCGTGATGGCCATCTAGCTCGGGCCACTCGATGTCTGCCGGAGCCTCACGCAGCGCGGCCTCCATGTCTGCGCTGTACGCCTTCATCTTGTCCAAGCGCACCTCAAGCCCCACGGACGCCTTGATGGACGTGCGGAAGGCGTGAAGAGCCGGCCAAACGTGCTCCGGGAGGCCCACCAAAAATCCATCGTCCGCGTTGAATCGCGCCGCCCCGTCAGTGACATCCAACGTGCTGTCACACTGCTACACCTCGGGGTGAATCGCGACACAAAAGGAAGTCGTATCCAATTACGGAAAGCCCTGGGTAGGCGACGCTCTGTTTCAAGCAAATTGCCGAAGCATTCCGCAAGACTACCTGTAGTCGCTAATTGTCAGTGACGGAATTTCGAACATCGCGAACAGGAACACCGTACGTCTAAAACACTGCCATAAAAAATACCAGCGGCACTGACCCCGAAAGATCTGCCCTACCTGTACTGATGGTATGAATTATAAAAGGCCAGTCGTGAAAAATCCACCGCGACAAGCAGTACCAAAAGATCAACAAACCAAGCCGCTTAAAAGCGGCCGGCGACCCGGCGTCCCGCAAGACGAGTTGGCCGCGCGCGGGCGGATGATAATGCTATATATGTCCCTTTTTGTGATTTCCTGATATCCCCTTCTGCTGCTAGCTAATGTAATTATATATGCTACTGGACGATGTGATGCCCTCCTGATACGGGTCGCAGTACCCGTACATGTACGTCTACTACCTTTTTTTTTCCTTGGGCGCGTCGGCCGCATTATTCGCGAGTAATACCTGATTCTCGGTTGCCCCCCGGTTAACGCCCGCGCTGCCGCTCCACGTCAGCATTCGGCAGGAGCTGCCCCAGCGGGAGTTCCCCGTATTTCAGAAATACGGCATATTTCACCACTCCCGGTATCCGCGCGCCCGTGAGTGGTAGCAGCCACGCACGTCGCCGGCGCGTCCCATCCAGCGCGCGTGAGTGGCAGCCATTTCAAACTCATAGCTAATAAGCCAACCGCTCCGCCTGATGCGCCCACTCGACTACCGCCAACACGCACCCTATCGCTTGCACTGCCTCTCCCCAGAATTTGACTCGCCATAGCGCCCTCGGCGAAAGATCCACACAGAACGTCGCATGAACCTGGCGATGTGCTTCGTGACGCTGCTCGTGGCTTCCCGCGTGGGGCTTTTGCCTTGCTGCTCGGTTTTTGGCGGTGCCGCTCTCGTCCAACAAAGCATGGATGAAGGCAAGGTCGCGCCCATCCCACTATTGGTGATGATTCCCTCGCTTATCGCCCAGTTGGCTGGGTGACTGTGAGTCTAGCGCGGCCTATGGCTGCATAGGGAACAAACCCAGTACTGTATGATTGACTATGAAGTTGCCTTGGCGCGAAAGGGGCGTACTCATCCCTAGAGTTGGTTGGGAGAAGTCGCCGCTGTGGCATGCGCTGGTAAACTTGCCAAACAGCGAGTTTGAGAAACGAATGCACCTCAAGCGCGTCGTCTTCGATGGCATGGTTACAAAGCTTGTGGCAGCCGGAGCTATTCGGAGCAACGCGTGCAAGAACCCGTTCCATAGAGTGCCAGCATCTTTCAAGGTGGCAGTGGCCATATATCATTGTGCGCACGGCGGGACATGGTTTACTACTGGCTTTGTGGCCGGAATCATCGACTCGTTAGCTGCAATGTACACCAAGGAAGTATGTACCGGAATAGCTGAGGTGCTTGGCCCCGAGTACATGCGCCCGCCTTCATCAAAGGAGGAGGCGCTGCTTGTTCAGAAAGGTTTCGAGGAGCGGCGTGGCATCGCGCACATTGCAAGAGCTGTGGATGGGACTCACGTCCCGTGGCAGCCTGACACAGATAGAGCTATTCATGGAGCATTTTCATAACTACAAGGGTTGGTACTCCATCCGGGTGGTGGCTGTCGTAAACAGTTTCTACATGTTTGTGGACGCATTATATGGCTGCATTGTAATGTATACTTTGCCTATTGAACTGTATCTGGATGGGCTGAACCTTTTAGCCACTTTCGTCCATCTTTTTAGCAGCTAGTCATGCAATCAGCTGGGTCATCATTTGGGCAAATGCTTGTCTATCTCTTTCTTTCTCAGCCCTATCATGTACCATTGCCTCGCGAGCGAGGGCAGCCTGACTCTCAACCATACTGCGAATTGAACCTGCCATCACCTCAGCGGCGTGAATGTAAATCTCCTTCATGGTCTCCATCTATTGGTGTGCGATCTCCTTCATCTCGTTCACGTTCTTAGGCCATCCCCTCTTCTTCTCTAGCTCCTCGCCCGGCTCATCGCCATCCGTTGCTTGTGCTTGGGGAACCCGCCGCTTTAGTTTAGCCGCCAACTTGCGCGACTCCAATCTCCATGCAATGTTCGATGGTCTCCGCAGGGTCATTGCCACCCCACTCATCTGCAGCCGCAGCCACAGCCACCGCCTCATGGCCAGCTTCAGGCACCGGATCCTTGTCCAACTGGCCAGGATGACGGCGGGCGTACACCAGAGCGCCAACGTTTATGTCGTCGCCACCGTGAAGCACGAATCCACCTTCGCCAAGCGGTCCCTCCGACGCTCCGGATTGAAGCAACTCGTCGAAGCATTCGGGGGCTCTTGCCCTCAGACGGTCCACCATGTCTCTGCCATTCCCTGAGCCTCCATGGGTTTCGTCGACACGGGCGAGGGCGAGGCGGTGCTTGCGCGCTGCGCGCAGCATGTTGTCGTACTTGTCACGCAGAGATGGCGTGAGCGCACGCTGCCCTACTCGCACCGCTCGTTGAAGTTCTCGCGCACGAACGTCCACACCTTATTGTCAATCTTCTCAGTGTGGTCCAGGTTGCGTGCCATCGCTACGTCGGCGTCATTCACGAGCCGAATCAATAAAGCGCAGTCTGCCTGTGTGTAGCGCGCCCCCTCGGCGCTGTCCTTGGGCGGGTCCTCAGGTGTTGTTGTCTTGTCAACCTTCTTGGTCGAGCTGCCGCCAGTCGCCTTGGTGGCCTTCTTGGTCGAGCTGCCACCGGTCGCCTTGGTGGCCTTCTTGGTCGAGCGCTTGGGAGCGGAAGGGCCGGCCTCTCCATATGGCGGTGCGTCTTGCCCGTCGTCGTCCTTCCCCCCCGGCTCGTCGTGGCGTTCTTGGTCGACGTCGCTTCCTCTGACAAAGCCGACTTACTTGCGGGTTGGTGCCAACAACGCGGAAGGACTCCAGCCCGTGCTCTTCTTCGGCGTTGGCGCGTTCTTGGCGCGCTGCCACCGCTTGGTTTAAAACTGGCGGAGCAGCGCGACCGCCTGAGTCGTTTGCGTGGACGGGGATGACTCCCAGGAAAGCGAGAGCACTCGCCTTCTCTCGCTCGAGTGTGGCAGCACGAGCCTCATTGGCGGTGGGTGTGTCCCCCATAATTGCGGATATGTGATGACGATAGTCGAATCGAGACTGAGTGAGTGCGACGAGGTGGCGAGCTGCGCGGTGTGACATGGTGATGTTTCCCGTTTGAAAACCACAGCTCCGGCGACGAGAGCAGGTCGGCATGACTCGGCGAGCGAGACGCGCGTGAGGCGCGCGCAACCGACCGACGACCTACGGGGCTCCCACAAGGAGGGGGGGGGGGGGGGGGGGGGGGGGGGGGCTTGTAGAGAAATGGCCGTGCGACCCCCAGTAGGGACGTCCGCTTTGTGCCACGTCAGCTTCTGACAAATGGGGCCATGTTTCTGTAACATTTCGCGCGTTGAACAGTACCCGCTCAGGTGTTAATCGGTATAGTGCGGTGTAGCGGAAAGTACAAAAAGGGCGCAACGACAGGTGCCTATCTCCCGTACCACTGAGCAGCACTTGTAGCTGAAAAGCGGTTAGGTCAAGGGAGGAAACCCCATAAACTAGTTTAGATCATACATGATTACATGTGCTAGCTGCAAAATTCAAGAAATCCAGATACATCCAGTTACATCAGATGTATCCGGAGATACAGCAGTCAGATGGAGGATCCTTACGGGGGCCGCCCGTAGGGGGTGCGCTGCGCGCAATGTGCTTACGAGTCGTACTCGTAAATAACTCGTACAGCACTCGTTGCACATTTGGGTCCGTCAGCAATTAACACCATAATAAAAACATAATAATACCATTTTATTTTAGACGGTGATTCAACGGTGTTGGAAATTCTGTCACTGGCCTGGTCTTGCAGAATGCTTCGGCAATGTGCTTGTTGACCATAACGGAGCGTCCCCTACAGGCACCCAGGGCTTTCCGTAACTGGATCGCTGTCTAAACGGCCGTCGTAGAGACGCTGCAAGCGTTTCAGTGGTGCCAGTCCTGTCCCGTGGGCAAAAAACAAATACAGGGTACCATAATGTGATCGTCTGATAAATATATTGAAAAAAATATTATTGCAGGTAGTGAACAGCAGAACCTTAGTAAAAGTACTGTATTGTATACCTGTACAATAAATCCGTATCTACGCGCAGGTGATGACGGTATTAAGGCCGGTACGATTTAATGTTATGTTTTAGAACCCCCTCTGTTTCCACCACTCTACTTTATTTATGTTCACAGTACTTAGTAGAGCATGCCCAAACTTGCATAATAACTACCGCTGGCATTTTTTTTTCAATGCATGGCTGTGTGCAGAAGGGTGTTCGCCATATATGTAAGCATTAAAGGAGAGGGGGTGGGGCACTTTTTGGAACCATCACCATATTACCGTCCGCATCATGCCAACCCAACCATACGGTGGCCCTATCCACCCCTCCGTGTGGTGCTCTCATGTTGCTAAGCTGATGTATGCCATTGCTATGTGTTGTTGCTTTCACATCTCTGCTCTGCCCTGCTGCGCGATGATGCTGCATGCCTATACGTCGATTGTAGTTTTAGAGTCTAGTAATTACACACAGCACAAGTGGCGGAAATTGGAATCAATACGCAGCGCACGGAATGACGGAAACCGGCGACTATAAATAGGCCGGCAAAACCGCCGCCAGGCCAGTCACCCAAGTTGCCGAGTTCCGGTATTGTAAGAATCCCTTTTTCCAAATGTCCGCTTATTATATTTAGCCGTATGATGTGATACCAAGGCCAACCGTGCTGAGAAGCTGCATGAGCTAGATAGGCATACATCATTTGCGTAGCATGGGTGAGCGGATGGCATAGCAACCACAACAGTAGCAGCAAGTAGTAGCGACACACAACAGATCCGCGGCCGCATAGCACTACATGCATAGAGGGGTGGATAGGGCCACCATATGATTGGGTTGCCTTGATGCTGACTGTAATTTGCTGATGGTTCCAACAAGTGCCCCACCCCCTCCGTTTTATGCTTGCATATGGCAGGGAACACCCTTCTGCACACAGCCATGCATTGACACCGTCAAGAAAAGTCATGCCATTGTTGGTTATTGTGCAACTTTGGGCTGTTCTACTAAGTACTGTGAGATCGACATAAATAAAGTAGACGGGGGTGGGAACAGAGGGGGTGGGGGTTCAAAAACTACATAAAATTAAATCAGACCTGCCAAATTATGATATAATTATAAATCAGCGTAATTGCTGCGCATCGCCAAATTGAAATAGTGAAATATTATGTTGTACGATATACTAAATAAGAGTGAAATAATCCATATTTTAGCCGGCTAAAAATACCCATTGAACAGGTACGTAATTTTAGCGGGTAGTATGACTGTAGTTTACCCCCCGCTGAAATCAGTTCCCCTACCTCTTTGGGTTGAGCGGAGGAAAAGGAGAGCCGCATCCGAAATCGCCTGGAATACGTGAGAATCGATACCGGTTGCAATACGGTTTTATCACGGAGTTTTAGGCCTCCGTCCTCCGTCCTCCGTCCTCCGTCCGTCCTCCGTCCTCCTGTGCTGCGTCTTCGCGTATGACCCGTCATACGTTCGGTTTTCGGTCGTTTGATTTCTAGGCACTGGTCCGACGACGGTAAGGTTCTGAATGGATGCGCGTGTATTCTAGCCGAGGCACGTCATATATTCGTCTAAAACGCCAAAATAACGCGGTACCGCAGCACGTTTTTACTGCTGAATCAGCAAGCGAGACTATTCCTTACGACTATTCCTTACCTATATACGGTAGTCCAAGTATGGTGCTGTAAAAAGGGGTCGCCGCGGTGCGGGGGCAGTCCGCCGACCCGGGGCCCGGCGTCCGTCGACGGACGGGCGACGGTCGAACGACGGCGTCCGGCGTCCGGTGCCGGTACAGGCGGCGGGCGTGGCGATTCGCGCCGTGCCCGCCCCGTAGACCTGACGACCGGCCCGACCTGCGCGGCCTCGTGCGGGATGCGGGCCGCCTGTAGGCGGCTTGTACTGTATTGCTGATCTTGCAGTGCTGTTTTTTTTTTCTTTAGCGGTGGGTTGGGTACCGCCCTTTTTGTAATGCACACCAGTAGTCAGCGGCCCGCTTTTACGCGGCTTGCAGATTTAATCTGTTTTACAAAATAATACGTCTCTTTTGAAAAATAAATTACTGACAAATCTAACGCTAAAAGCATTATTACCCGGAAACAATAGTATTACAAGATCAACACTACTGTACAAGCCGGCTAAAAGCGGCCCGCATCCCGCACGGCCGCACCACGCTCAACCCAAGAGGTAGGGGCACCTCCACAAATCCCCGGCGCGAAGCGCCGCTTAGTACAGGTACTGGCAGGAGATAAATATCAAAAAGCGCGCGTATAGCGACTATACCCGTCGTTTAATATAGTTTCTATCAGCAGCAGGCCAGGGGTAGATCGCCTGCCCAGGGCTTTCCGTACAGGTAATTGGCGGAGAGCTGCCAAAACGGCCGTCAAAGACGCTGCAATAAGGGTTTCACTGCCGCTGCCCGGCCGGGGGCGGGAAAAAGCAAGGTTCGTCAGTGGGCTCGTCGTGCGTATATGCTGATATGCTGTAATTACTCGTACCCGTACGGCGTGTACCTGATGTAGTGCGCCAAGCTGCTGGTATCTGTAATACGTATGTAAGAGTTATTGCTACGAGTACTTTAGCGTGCGTCGCGCGCCCTGATTATGATATGAGGCGCTGCGACGCGCCGCGCGATTTGCGGCGGCGACGCCGCCGACGACGACGTCGGCGACGACGGCGGCGGCGGTGTGCCGATGCCGACACCGCCGCTCGCAGCACCAAGTCGCGCCACCAGTGTTAAAGACCGCAGTGAGCACAAGTCGCGACCAGTGCCTATTCTCCGTGCATAGCTGTACGCACCGAGAGCGGCTCGACACTTCAAAACTGATACGTGTGTGCAGGGCCTGGCAGATTACGACCGAGCAGTAGCGAGTAGCGCGCCGGGAGACTGCCAAGCGACTCACATACATACTCGTCCACCGTCTCGCGTGTCCATTCGCCAGCGCTGCAGGTGTGTTCCAACCCAACCAGGGCAGGGCTGCTGCTGCTGCTGCCATCCCTGATCTCGTCTCCTTTGAACTTTACGATGCAAACAGTCAGCTTTGCAGCTGCCGGAGACCGGCGTCATCGCGTGCCAGATGGGCAGATGGCCAATGTAGCAGTCCTTACCAGTGGGCTGAGCGGAAAGGCTTGCACACCATGGCACTTCCGGCGAAATTCCCGACTGGACAGCTATTAGTTCCGGCGGAAACAACTCCCGAAAACTGCCTGAACTCCCGTCTGACTTCCGGCTGAATTCAGCCGAATTCCGGCTTGGCCATCAGGGGAATGGTGGCCACTGCGCGGCACTTGTGCTTGTCTGGGCGGTTTGGTCTTCAGCCCGGGATCCGGGCTGAGTTCAGGCTTGATACCTAGGAATTTCGGTCCTTCCGCATAATTCCGCTTGATTCCACTGAATTACGTTCCGTCTTAACTTATGACCTCCCAGGGCCTGGTTCTTACCCCCTCCCTCTCCCCCCGCACGTTTCTCAACACGCACTGCCATGGCGGCAGGAATGGTGCTGTACATCATAGGCCTGGGACTGTACGACGAAAAGGATATTACCGTGAGGTGAGTTGGCGCCCCCATCCCGCGGCTGCACTCCCCCGGGGCCAGAAAACGGGAGTGCTGTTTGCCGTAGGTATTGAAGTGGCCGCTTGAAAGCCGCGCAAGGGTTACAGCGATGTTCCCCGTGCCTGCGGTTCGGACCAGGGGGCTGGAGGCAGTCAAGACATGCGCGCGCGTGTATATCGAGGCCTACACCTCCATCCTGATGGTGCCCCCGGAGAAGCTGGTGAGGGACGCACAAACCCCGCCCGCGCCCCCCTCCATGCGCATGCCGGCCGGCACCCCCTTCACTTGCCGCGCGCCCCTGCTCGCATGCTCACGTTTGCCGAGCTGAGCGAGTACATGCAGGGCATCAGCGCGCAGCAGCAACCGCATGGCCGCACCCCACTGGCCGGCAACCTCTGCGGCACTTCCTCAGCGAGCTCGTGGCATTGGGGATGGGTAGCTGCGAGGCTGCGCGAGGCTGAGAGTAGAGCGGGCGGAGGTTGACCGCAACGGCTGGGCGCGCTGCAGGCTGAGTTCTACGGCAAGGAGGTTGTTGTGGCAGACAGAGAGATGGTGGAGTCGGTACGCCGCGGCGCAGCGTCGCATCACTCCTGCAGAACCAACTCCCCCCCCCCCCCCCCCCCCTTTGCGCCCCCTTTATCAATAAGCAGCCATCCCCGTCCCCGAAACCCTACCTTGTAGCACTCACTGCACGCCTACCTCATGTCTCTGCCATCAGCGTGCCGGCTGCGTGATCAGCGCATCACATATGATGGTGCTGAACATCTGCACCCCGCGCGGTGGCCTGGCATCCCTCCCCCCCCCCGCCCCCCCCCCCCCCCCCAGCAAGCGGAGACAATCCTGCACAACGCGCAGGAGGAGAACGTCGCCTTCCTGGTGGTGGGGGATCCCTTTGGGTGCGCGCGCATCGCTTCCTGGCCGCCTGCGTCCCGCTCTGCCTCCTGCGCTAAGCCGGGGCCGACGTCCCGCTGACACGTGCCTGATTGCATGCGCCCAGGGCGACGACCCATTCCGACATCGAGTTGCGCGCCAGGCAGGCGGGCATCAAGGTGACTTGCCGCACGGCAATCGACCCCCCCCTCCCCCCCCGGGGCCGCCATGCCCATGGGTCACAGCGCCACAGCGTCCGGCCGCCATCGCTCGGCATACGCCCCATGCGGATGCGTGCATTGCTAGCGCTGACCACCGCCACACACACGCGCACACACCGGACCGCGCTTTTCAGGTGGAGATCATCCACAACGCCTCCGTCATGAACGCCATCGGCGCGTGCGGGCTGCAGCTGTACCGCTACGGGGAGGCCGTCTCCGTGGTCTTTTTCACGGACACGTGGCGCCCCGACAGCTTTTACGACAAAATCGCGCAGAACCGGAAGATGGTGCCTCCCCCCCCCCCCCCCCCACCCTCGCCCTCTCCCCATCGACACCAGCACATCAGCATCCGCAGGACACGCGGATAACGTGACCGCCTCACCGGCAGCCAGAGAGCCGCTTATCCAGCGTCACCGAGAGTTGCGTGCCCCTGTGCCCCGGCCCCCGGCTCTGACACACCGTCCGCCCTGGACCGTCCTACCGGGCGACTCCCCGCCGGCCCCCTGGCCCTGCCCAGGGCTTGCACACCCTGTGCTTGCTGGACATCAAGGTGAAAGAGCCCAACCTGGAGCAGCTGTGCCGCGGCCGGACGGTCTACGAGCCGCCGCGGTACATGTCAGTCAACACGGTGCGGTGCCCCCCCCCCCCTCCCCCCCCTCCCCGTGCCTTTGCCCCCACCCAATTGACCTTGATCACAACGCGCTAGCCTACCGCTCTCCACCGCTCAGACCGAGTTGCTCTTAGGGCATGCTATCTCTGACCACTTTCGTAAACACAGAGTGTAATCACAGCTCCGACTACCGGCCATCCTCCTGTGTGTCCTAGCCCCTCCTTCATCCAGTGGGCCATAGCTAGGACAGCAGCGCCCCCCCTGCTGTCCCAACCGAGTCAGTGCTGTCCCATCCAGAGCTCAGCAGGCAAGCTTAGGCAGCCAGGGGCGTCCCGCTTGCTGCTACTGAGCCCCCTCCCCCCAGCCTTCTCCTAAGCTGTGGCGGCCTCAATCTCGTGCAGCAAGGATCCGCCGTGACCGGCGCCGCTGTGTCTTCTCTCTCCGGCAGGCCGTGGAGCAGCTGCTCGAGCTCGAGGAAACACGGAAAGAGCAGGCTTACGACGCGACGACGATGGCGGTGGGCCTTGCGCGGCTGGGCGCCCCGGACCAAACCATCGTCGCGGCGCCTCTCAAGGGTGCGACCCGCATGGCTGCTCCCTGCCACCCCCCCATGCCCGGTGCTGCTCTGCTGTGCCCAGCTGCTGCCCCCCCCCCCCCCCCCTTCCCCTGCCAACACATGGTGCATCTCCCTGGCCGGGCAGCTGATGCATGCTCGGAAAGCAATGCCCACTGGTGCTGACGTGAGCATGTGTGTGTGTGTGTGTGTGTGTGTGTGTGTGCGTGTGTGTGTGTGTGTGTGTGTGTGTGTGTGTGTGTGTGTGTGTGTGCGTGTGAAGATCTTCTCGACGTGGACTTTGGGCCTCCGCTGCACAGCCTCATCATCCCCGGGACCATGCAGGACTCGGAGCTGGAGTCCCTGCAGGCGCACGCGCGATCGACCTGAGCTGGCGCCCGTGCACCTTGCCCCCGCCCGATGTGTGGCGCTGTACGAGTGGAGCCATTCATCCCGGGGGTTCGGGCCCCCTGTTCACGGGAGGGAGAGTGTGGCGATGCCACAGCAGCGCCTGGGCATGCCGCACAGGAGTTCGGTCTGTTCCGTGGCCTTACTTGCTTGTTTGGAAGGCGGGGCGCGCACACGAAGGAGGACGGCCGGTAGCTGCATCTGTAATCCCTGGGGTTCCCACAGCGGTTGGATCAAGCAGGTTCTAAAAGCAACTCGGCTTCAGCGGCGGAGAGCAGCAAGTCAGCACATCCCAATTCAGTTCATGGCCTTATTCAATTGATGTCAAGGCCTAATCTAATAATTGTGGGGGGGGGGGGGGGGGGGGGGGCAATTCAGTTTCAATTTCATGGCCTTATTTATGTTATTTGGGGAGGTGTTTTGGGGGAGGGGGAGTAGCAATTGATAGCTGTATCCTCCAGTGCCCCCGACACCTCTTGCTCTGCAGCATGGACAGCAATGACTGAGCTGAGGTATATATAAAGGCCCGCTAGAGTACCGAGTGCGGTGTTGGATGCACGTTGTCCTAATCACCAGCCATCTCTATTGCGCTGTGTGCGCACAGCACGCCTCCCGCTGTTTTGGTTCCGATCGTGCAAGCATCCGGCAAGCACGAGGTTCCGAGAGAGCAGCCAGCAGTTGCGGAACTGGCGGCAAATGTAGCCACGCATGATGCTATATTTGTAGTGAGAAGTACTCGTGTCAAAGAGGGAAACCGTATTTTTCAGGGCATTTATCCCACTTGGACAAGGTTACACGTCACCGCGGCGTACGCGTGCTCGCCTACGGGCTGTGCACTCGGCCGTGGAAGAGCTCGTCGTTAACTAGATCGGCGGCACTCGAAGCAGCGAGGGCACGCTTCCGGAAGCCCCGAAGCGCGCGCAAGTCTTCGGCGCTGGCCAGGAGCTGGTGCTTCTTCGGCCCGAGAAGCAGGTCGGCGAGGTAGTGAAGCCACAGCGCATTCGTCGCGGGGTAGGCGCCCGCCCACTGGCGTCGGCAGACCTGTGCGAAACGACAGCGGGCCGCTCGTTAGCTGGCGCTGGTTCGAGTGAGTGCGATGAGCGACGAGTCGACGCCCGCCTCGAACAATCGTGATATGCTTGCCGCACGGCAGCGTGATATTGGATATAGTGATATAGTCCTTTTGTAGTCGTGGCAACCTCAGGTTTACGGCGTAAACGTGCTCAAGCAGCATATCGTAACTATCGCCAGATGTGCCTGTCAGCGAGCGACAGCGCGTTAGACGCATCCCTTTTCCGAGACAGCGTGGCAGTCGGAATAGCCCCCAGGTTGAGAAGCGCGGCGCACCTTGCGCATCCGGCGGTAGGTCTCTGCTTGGCAGTCTGCCTTCGGCCCCTGCGTCCATCCGTCACGCGAGCGCTCCTTAGTTTGGCTTGCGTGCCAGGGCGCGGATGTCGTGCACACCCAACGGCATCTATCTTGGCATCGATTTCCGGTCGTTGCAAGTTGCGGTTGTGTAGTTGTGCCGATACATCGGATGCGCTGTGCCGCTTGGAGGTTCTGGTAGTTTGGTGGTCGACAGTGCCAGTCGCCGCTATTGTTACGTTACCGCCGGTGCGGTATCGTGTTGGTCAACACCTTCCATGCGCGGAGGCACCTTACCGATGGGGGTCGTCCGTGCTTGATGTGAGCTACCCGTCGCGCAGAAGCGCACTCCCACTACGTCGAAGTCGAGTTCAACCGCGATGTCGTCGTGACGGGACGTTTTAAACAGCGGATGCACGCACTGGCCACAGGCTGCGCTGAGCCAGGCACGCCGCCGCCGCTGGGCGTGTACCTGGCTATGCTGGGTGTAAATATAACATCTATATATATGACTATACGTGACATATACACGGGGGGGGGGGGGGTTAATGACAGGGAGCTGTCTTCTAGTTGAATTCCACTACATATTTCCAAGGTGGTACTTGTATGGATGATTGATGATTGGCTGTTCTGTTGCTATTGTCACTGTTGCTATTGATTTTCGGGAGGTGGCACAACAAATTGCGATGACCTGCCTCTCCCCCCCCCCCCCCCCCCCCCTCACAAACAAACACACACACATCACACCCACCCACCCTCCGTATCTGCCTTGTCAGCACCACCAGCCACCGCCGCCACCCTACCTGGAACAGCTCGGGGTCGCTCTCCAGGTCGCAGAACGCGAGCTCGCCGTCGCTCGTGATGAGGCGGCTGAGAGTGAAGTCGATGAGGACCACCTGAGCGTGGGAAGAAACACATGCGGTACGTAAGGATCACTCCGTAGCCCAAAAGCAGCGGCAGCCACCTCGGAAGGGGGGGGGGGGGGGGGGGGAGGGCGCGTACCTCCACGCCAGAGGTGTCCAGCGATAGAGCATTAGAGTTGTACGTGCAGGAAGCGGACGCCTGGTCGCTCCTGCGCAGCAGGATGTTCCCTGATGGTGCACAGCCACGGCGGTGCTGCGTCAGGCTGGGGCAGATAATCCGCTCGCCGGCGCACGAGGTGGTGCAAGCGGGCAAACCAGTGGGCGCCAGCGGGCCGCCGTCGCACCCCAGTGGAGGTCCCGGTGCTCAAATTGGCACGCCTTCTCCGCCACGGCCAGCGTCAGGGTGACCTATTTCCCACCAGAGCAAAGGGGGATGCGGGTACAGTGTTCAGCTGACGGCCGCAGCAAGGGGGAAGGGGGGGAAGGGAGGAATGGGGGGGGGGGGGGGGGGGGGGGGGGGGGGGGTTGCTGCCAGGGCTTATCTATTCACCCCCCCTGGCAGGACTACACGCGCATACCATATCTATGTTTCATCTACACATACATGTATAAATATTTACATACATGCATATATTAGACATATATCATATTATATTATACATGTATTGTAAGTATATGCATATATTATATATGTATGTATAAATATCAACATATAAATATTATATAAACAAATGAATAAACATATGGATAGAGGGGGGGGGGGGGGGGGGGGGGGGTTTACCTGGTGGAGCACGCTGATGGCCTCCCGCGCCGACTCCAGCTCGAAGTGCTCCAGGTCCACTCCGCCTTCCGCGAAGGACAGCACGATGAACAGCTGCGGCGCGGCGGCGGTCCCGCAACAGCGACAGCAGGGGGGGGGGGGGGGGGGGGCTGAGGGCTGCGCCGGTTGACGGGCCAGCAGCTGATGGCTGATCGCCATGATGCAGCTGAGCCGGTGCGAAATGCGCTGATTTCGTATCGCATCTAAGAGAACCGCAGTGTCATCAGTGTACCGCGCATCTATCAAACCCCCCAAAACAACGATACGGAAAAGGATCCGCCAGATGCAGTGCAACAACCTCCTAGGGCTATCGAGTAGCCCCAAAAACGGATGAATCTTTATGCAGCAATGAGTCGGGAGATCCGAGAGGTTTTCCTGACATATTTTGAGGTGGATGCAGCTTCTCTCTCTCTCCGTGTGAGGAGGAGGAGGGAGGAGGGAGAGGGGGGGGGGGGGGGTCAAAACAAAATACATACTCGTATAGTAATCCCCGAGGTATGACCCCCCCCCCCCCCCCCCCCCCCCCCAACCTGTTCACCCCATCTCTTGATATCGATCACGCGTGGCTTGGCCGTCTACCGGTTTCGGGGGTCGCGGGGATGCCCTTGTGCCGCCTGCAGCTTCATGCAAGGAAGCTTACTGCCTGTCCCTGTCCCTGTCCCTGTCCCTCTCCAGCAAATGCAAAGTGGCGGGTACGGTACTCATCACCAGGGCAGCTCTCCGGTGTTTGGCGGGCGGCTGGGTGACTAGGCGACCATCGCTGAAGGCAAAAGGGAACAGTGAGGGGAGGTAAGGCGGGGGGGGGGGGGGGGGGGGGGGGGGGTCCAACCTGGCTGTCGTCAAAGCAGTCCACTGGGTCGTTCTCGCTCCCGTGCTCCTTGTCCCAGCGGTGCCACTCCGCCTGCAGCACGGAGGAGTACCGGCCGCGGCACACGCCCGCCCCGTAGAACTGCACAAAGCCCATGGTGGCGTGCTCCCGCTCGGCGCCGCCCGCCGTCGCCGCGGGGTCGCGCAGCGCGCTGAGGGTGTGCGCAATCTTGACCTCCGCGAGCACCTCGTCCGCCTGCTTCTGCGAGGCGCCGTTCACCAGCATCTCGCCCTCGATCGGCATGATCTTGAAGACGGAGCCGCCGCAGCGGTACGCCTCGCCCAGCATACCCTCGCCCACCTTGGTGAGCCCGAGGGACACGTCTCCGAAGGATGCGAGCAGCGCGTCCATGTCCGGCAGCGAGTCCTCCGCCTGCTGACAGAACCCGATGAGCTGCTGCAGGGGAGAGGCTGCGCTGCCAGCCGCCGGGGACGCCTGCGGTGGCGCTCCGGCGGGGCTCTCTTGCACGAGGGGGCTCGGCTCTGCGGGCAGCTCGGCGCCGCCGGCCGCCGGGGACGCGCCGTCTCCCGGGCTGCCGCCAGCGTCGAGCGGGTGCGCGGCCTGCTCCCCGCCCGGCTGAACAGCTGCAGCGGCAGCCGGCTGCACGGCGGCGGAAAACGGCGTGAAGCTCAGCACCTGGCCGCAGCCTGCGCCGGTGCGCGGGCCTCCGCGGGCGGCGGCTGCGGCGGCGGTCTTCGGGCAGCTGTGCGCGTCCAGCTGCGCCACCCCCAAGGCATGCGCGGGAACCAGCACCGAGCGGCGCCGCCACTGCTGGGGGTGCTGGCTCCCGGGGTGGCTGCCGGTCGTGGGCGGCGGCATCATCGCGCTTGCGTGCGCCTTGTCCGCGCCCGCCCGCACAGGCACGGATCCCATCGGCGCGGTGTGATGCCCGACCGGCGGGGCGGGGCGCCTGGAGGCCGGGGCGCTCGTGCCTGGCATGCGGCACGGTGGGCTGGAGGATGCGGCCTGCGTGGACGGCGGGTCTCCCAGCTCTGCGCCAAACACCGGCGGCTGCGGCGAAGCGAACGCCGCGGGTGTGGTCCCCTGCCGCGTGGCGCAGAGGGCGCGCACACCACCACCGCCATCAGTGCCTGGCGCCCTACCTGTGTGGATGCAGTGCTCAGCGGTGAATGAGCGCCGCTGCTCCCGGGAGGGGCAAGCAAAGGAGTGGCCTAAGCGGTGGGGGGCGTCAGCGGCGGTGGGGGCCATCGGGGAGCATGGCCCGCAAGGGATCGTGCGCTGTTGGACAAGCCGGCATTGCCCCTCATGCAGGAGGAGAGGTCAAGGGGTCCGCCAGTGCATGCCCTCGCCCACCTTGAGCTCCTTGCCGACAGTGTACGGCGAGTTTCTGAACTGAGCCCCGTCCTTGGGCGGGCTCTCCTCCACAAGCACCTCGCTGTCGACGTCCTTGAAGTACTCCCGCATCGCCGACATGTGCGCCTCAAATTGGACGTCTCGCTCAGCCTGGATGCGGGTGCAACGAGGGGAGGTCACGCCGGGGTGTGTGCGCATGCAGCCAGGTGGGCGGTGCGGGATGACGGTGCCACGAGTGCCGCAGAGCAGCAGCCCTCCATCAGCAGCACTCCAGCCATTGCCTGCAGAGCGCAAAGGGCGCCGCTCACCGCCGCAGCCTTCCGCTTCCGGCCCGCTGGTCTCGCCTTGGCGGACCTCTGCGCCTGGGACTGCGGGGACAGCATGCCGGCCTCCTCCTCCGCCTCTTCATAATCCTCGCCCGGCTCCTCCTCGAACTCCCACCCGGGGCTGTCGGCCTCAAGACCGAGGAGCTTCCCTCTGGACGGCGCAACGTTCTCCGTGTCCATCTTGACCGGGAGGGATACGCGCAAGCGCAGGCTTAGTGGCACACCCGTGACTCCATGCTGCGGTCCCAGGCAGCCACACACCCACACCCACACGCACTGCTGGCAGCAGGTGGATGCTGAGGTATTGTGCACCTTGCGTAGGGTAGTCAAGCAGTATGAAGGCGCTGAGGTGCAGTGCGAGGGGGGGGATGCGGCGCTCACCCCCTCCAGCAGGTGGGCGCTGGGCATGCTGCCGCGCGCGCCTCCCGGCTTGACGGACACGCGCGAGCTCCCGTACCGCAGCGTCCGCCCCACCCAGCTCCCGCGCGCCGGGGGGCGCTTCATGGCTCGGCTGCTGTGAGCTGGGCTCAGCGTCTCCAGCGCGGAGCGGGCCTGGTTCCATGACCAGGGGGTTTTGAACAGGGCGCTCCAGCGGGAGGCATTCACGCCGTACTCCGGGGCTGCGGCGTCGTCCGCCGGGCTGCGCGCAGGCGGGGCAGTCCCTGGCGGGTCTCCGGGTTCCTGCCGCAGGGAGCATTTGCGCGGTGGTGCGGGTGAGTTGCTGCACATGCAAAAGCTGCCTGGGTGTGATGGACGTCTAAAGCGTGTGTGCGTGGACTAATTATAGACTCCTCTAAAGAAAAAAACTTTACATGGCCATGTTATTAGGCCACTAGCCACAATTACACTTCAAGGCTGCCCTGTCGTGGTTGCCTGCTTTGACGAGGAAAAGCGCAGCAAGCAGACAGCTCGCACAGCATGCCGGTAGAAGCAGGGGCATGGGGGGGGGGGGTCACCGACGCGAGCTTGCGAGTCTTTCTGGAGAAGACGTTGACAACCGCGGCGCCACTCGCTGGGGCGTCGCTGCGCGGCGGGCGTCCCATGCTGGGGAGTCTTCCGGTTAACTACGGCGCGTTTCGGGGATGCGCTACGCGCCGGCCGAGGGTCCTCGGGGTGTGAGGGAGTGGAACCCAGACGCGGCGTGCGCGAGGAGTTGATGCCGGCCGATCGTGTCGCCTCGCTACCGCAGCCGTCGGCTCAGTAGGCCCCCGGCGGCGCAGCGCGTGGGAACGCGCGGAGAGCAGACGGTTGGCGTTTCGTAATTTCCACCCAGCTGCCGGGCTGCTGGCTGCCAGGTGAAGGCGCTGCTACGGACGGGCGGGACGGCGACGCCGGTTATGTCGTCGGAGGTTTGGGTTGACCTGCTGGCCGCCACTTGCGCGCTCCGCCGCCCAGCGAGGCGTCCCTCTTTCTGACGAGGAAGGGAGGCAGCGCACGAGAAAGCTTTCGACACACTCGACACCGTCCTGAGTAAACAGGGGAAGACTGGACAGCGGCCAGGCCTCTTGGGGCACGCGGCCGTAGCGTGGCTGCGTACTGTCCCTCTGCTAGGGGTACGGGTGGCCGCTGGCCGCAGCTGCTTGGCAGTCGCTCGCGTAGTTGGGTTTGCTGCGCAGCCAGCTGCCTGCTGCTGCGTGGTTCGAAATTTCAAAATAAAAGGATTAATCCTTACCCATATGCGCTGCGCTGCCTGGCGCGGCTTTATTATTTAGATGCTCGTAGCCCATGCCGAACGGGTACCACGGACTAATGTTGTCCGAGTATTTCCAGATAGCGAATAATCCAATTTTAGAGAGCAGAAATAATTTTATTTTTATTGTTGATACCCGGTCGACATGCGTTTATTATATTGTAAAACACATTTATATTGATAGGTCGCGATAGTCGCTAGCGTCGTCCACATGTCATATAGTCGCTATGCATATCGATCCGCCGGAGGTATATATGTACAGGTAGGTAGCGACTACGTGTACCATGCGGCCACAATATATATTCATATGAGCTA
Source organism: Tetraselmis striata (assembly GCA_006384855.1). NCBI lineage: Eukaryota > Viridiplantae > Chlorophyta > Chlorodendrophyceae > Chlorodendrales > Chlorodendraceae > Tetraselmis > Tetraselmis striata. The sequence continues at coordinate 34,560 of VCJN01000664.1, forward strand.
ACGGCTAAAATGTGTACTCGCTATATAGTCGCTATACATATATAGTCGCTATTTGATGCCAGTGTTTTAGACGGTGATCCCGTGTTGGAAGTTTTATCACTGACCTTCAATTAGTCTTGCAGGATGCTTCGGCACTTAGCTTGCTGACGATAACGAAGCGTCGCCTACCTAGGGCTTTCCGTACCTGGATCGCTGTCAAAGCGGCCGTCTTAGAGACGCTGCAAGGGTTTCACTGGCGCCAGTCCTGTCCCGGAGGCGAAAATCAAAAATGGTTGCAGTAGCAGCAGTACCTGTAGCGCTGGTGGGAGTTCGTCCCGATATCGGCGTCCTGAGCCTGCGGCTCCAGTGCCAGGGTATCACGTGGTGCTGCTGCAGGGAATAGCTGGCTGGAGGGCGAGACCGCTGATATCACTGCAACTCGGAGCCCGTCTCCTCTCCATCCCTCCCCGTCACCCATCCGAGCCTGTATCTCACTACGATGCCGATGACGGCGAGCGATGCCAGCAGCAAGGGCCGGAAGCAATCGGCGGCACGGCGGCGTGCTGTCGAGCAGCAGAGCGCGGGGCAACGCGTGCTGTCGCGCTGGGCTGGCCGTGGCAAGGAGGTGGCCGCGTTGGTGGGGCTGCTGGGAGCGGAGCAGCCGCCTGTTGACATCTTCGTCTACGGCGGCTCCTCGACCGGGAAAACAGCCGTTGTCAGGTGACAACCGCTGCGCATGTCGCCGAATGCTGCCGGCGCGGTTTCCTTCCGAACTCGCCGGGCCTCTCACAGCCATTCTCACAGTCGTGCTGTTTGGGTCGCTTGGGGGGGGGGGGGGGGTTCAGGGACGTCTGTGAGGAGCTCTGCTTGAATTTCGTCTACGTGGACTGCAAGGAGTGCCCCGATGAGAGGCGCTTGCTAGAAGCGCTTGCCGCTGGTATGCAGGCAAGGGACCCCCTCCCGCTGAGTTGCAGCGCATGCTGCCACCTCCGACAGGGCAGTGCGGCGCGACTGGCTGGTGACTGAACGCGTAGCCGACTCCATTGCCTATGGGGCATCAGTCGCAATGCAGGGACAAGGACTTGGAATACAAGGCACAAATATATGGCGTCGAACAGCTGCATGCGTTTATCCGCGCAGCGCCGGATCTGCTTACCAAGGTGCCACTCGATGGCCAGCAGCACCCCCCCCCCCCCCCCCCCCCCCCACACACACCTCTGCAGCCCCCTCCCGCAAGCCACCCCTCTGCCCAGCTTCGATGCTGTGTGGTCCCTCTGAGTGTAACGCACCAAACCAACAATTCATTGCTGCAGGAGGGGGACCCAGCGTACCTCGTCATGGACAACATCCGCTGCCTCTCTAACAAAGATGTCCTTGCACCGCTGCTGAGGCTGCGGGAGCTCACCGGCGGCTGCAACATCGGCGTCATTCTGATCTCCAGCGTCGGCTGGGAGAATCTGTGCACGCCGTCCCTGGCGGAGAGGCCCCCTGTACCCGTGCTCTTCCGGCCATATGACGAGCAGACCATCATCCAGGTGTGCCCTGCGAGAGGCTCATGCCCCCCCCCCCCCCGCCCCTCAACCTTCTCGCCGCGCAGCAAAGTAATCCCCTCAGGCGTGTATTGTGTCCTTGTGTGTGCAGATCCTTGTGCGGGAGAGGGAGGAGCAGGCGGTGGACGCGGGGCTTTATGCTTCGTTCGTGCGGGGCTGCATGTCCCCGTTCATCCGGTGCACTCGCAACCTGAACCTCCTTCACACCGTGGCGGCGGGGCTCTTTGCAAAGTACAAGACCCTGACTGACGAGGGTGCGCGTGGCCGCCCGGCACCAGCTGCTTGCGCCTCGCGCTGCATGGGTGGGGGCACGAGCAGTGGTCGAGTCGGTCTCCGGATGCTGTGTGTGCTCCGCTGATGGGCGCATGATTCCATGCTGCGCCCTGTGCAGGGAGTCACAGCCAGGGAGACGTGCAGCGGATGCACAAGGTGATGCGGCCGCACATCCAGGAGGCGCTGGACACGTTCCAGGGCGGCATAGGCATCTCCAGCATGCAGGTGCCGGGGCAGCCCCTCGCGGCCTCCGGCGGCCTCGAGTTTGAGCTCCCGTACATGAGCAAGTTCCTCCTGCTGGCGGCGTTCATCGCGAGCCGGAACTCGCTGGCGGCGGACAAGCGCACGTTTGACACATCCGCTGGGCGCGGCAAGCGGCGGCGCATCACGGCTAACCAAACGGACAAGCAGACTGAGGCGGCAAAGGAAGCCCTGCTGGCGGGCCCCAAACGGTGATCCACGGCATGCCCGGCTGTGGCATCGCTGCTTCATGCACCTGCCATATGTGTGGTGACATGGTTGCAGGGTGTGTCATCGTCCACAGCCGCGCTGCCGGAGCCCCGTGCCCTGACGCCGAGACGTGTGTGGCGGCTCTGCAGGTTCAGCTCGGAGCGCCTGCTGGCTGTGCTGTGGGGCCTGCTGAGCTCGGAAACTGAGGGCGACAGCTTCTGCAGTAGTGAAAACGTGCAGAGCTCGGACATCTTCACGCAGCTGAGCGCCGTGACGTCCCTGCGTCTGCTCTCCAAGGTGGCGGGCCCTCCCCGATTCGGGCCTGCATCAATACAGAGCGTGCGCTGGGCGCTTGACCCGCTGTGCCCGTGTCTGTTGTGTCTGATGGCAGCGTTCTGTGTACGCGTGGCTTTGCGGCGCAGGTGCACGCGGAGGAGGGTCTCACCTCATGCGAATATCAATGTAACGTCACAGAAAGCCTCGCTCACAAGCTGGCTAGAAACCTGAAGGTCGAGCTCAACAAGTATCTCGTCTATGTATAGTAGCAGCCTGGGACAGAGTTGCTTATTCTGATAACTTGGCCTAGCCCTCAAACCCTCAAGCAAAGAGGCGCGGTCTGCCCTTAACGCCGCCCTTACCAGTGCTTATGTTTGCCGTTAAAAAGGATTCATGGTAATTGGTTATCAAGCTTGCTCGCTTTCTGCTGGGCATGGGTGTAGTATTCATGCCTACGTTCGGCCGCCGCTTCTACATGGGCACTTTTTGGATCCCGTGTTTCATGTCGTGGGGACACGCCCTCGCCTCAATTTCATACATGCGTCTGCCTGCGTAGTTGTTGGTGGCTGCGAGCGCAGGTGCACGTGCGGCAGGACAGTATCATTCCTGATCACAGCATGCACCGCTACAGCAGCAGACAACCCCAGCCATGGATGCAGGCGTCAAGCTGATGCAACCTGCGCTCTGAATGCGAGGGTCAGTGCGGAGCCAGCGAGCTGGAAACACGCTATGCGCGAATAAAAGCATAAAATGGATGTGTTGTTCCAAGACAACGGCGACACAACAACATCACATGCTATGATTGATATTACACGGACTGCTACCGCCGCAGATGATGGAGACCCGCATGCAGCGCGCAGCTGCTGCTGCACCGGCACGGTAGTCGTGAATCATAAACGTATGCAGCGCGCAGCTCGAATGATAACTAACGCTGGTCGATGACTCGATAAGACCATGTCTTGGTGCGACAAAGAAGCTGGTCGGTTAATAGCCGGTTCGATAAGCACACAGGCGATCAGCCCACTCCTGCTCGCGCAGTAGCTAGACTAAAACTCCTGCGCTTTACAAACACTGATACAATCCTTTTTATATCGCGATGCACTGCGCCGCACAGCAGCGACGTGCCGCGACGCCGCATGAGAAGCTGACATCATCGCGCGCACCGTTTGTATTATCGCCGCCATTATCGCGGAGCGCGAGCGAGGTTGTCATCACCATCGACTACATAAAAAATGATGGAGCGTGGCTCCGAAACCACGGAGCAGGCGAACTAAGCGGCCACTATAGATTTTTTTTATCACTATAGATTATTCCGGTAGAAGTACATCGATAGCACGTAGTGACTACCGGTACGGGTATCCGTGTGTACCTGAACCGACCACCTACGTATCTACCTCAGTGACTTCCTGAACCCAGTCGCTACAAAAAGGATGACTAGCGCTAACGGTAGGGACGATGAGGTGTAAGGATTTAGCGCTACCCCGTATCCGCGCCCGCGCCGCCGCGCCGCTGATGCTGCCGACGATATATAAGGAATCGCGCGCAATATTGGTCACACTTCAGGGTCGCCAGCTTCGGGCCTGGCGCACTGTCAACTTCCACTTCTGAAAGAGTATCCAACCCTGCCACCGACCAGCCGCAGAGATGGGTCCGTGTGCTGCAGCGACGGGCCCGATGCTAGCGGCGAAGCCGAGGTGCTTCCTCCAGCCTGTCTCAGCGCGGCGGCAGCGGGTCGCCCGAGGAGGTGAGCCGATGTCATCCCGCGATCAACCGTGAAATCTGCCACGCGGGCAGACCACACGCATGCCTGAGCCCCGCGCCGAACCACGCATGCTGGTGAGCTAGCCGGACCCATCGGGGAGTCTCGACCTGCGTCGTCTGATCCGCGGAACGCACGTCTGCAGGGCTGTCCTGTGAGGCGACCCCGCAGGGTGAGCCATCAGCGGAGTGCCGCCGTGGCGCATCGCGCGAACTGTCAGCCGGCGGCGTGAACTTGTCGCGCCGAGTAGCCTTCTTCGCCGCCTGCGTCGGCCTTCCTGCGTTCAACGCGGCGGCAGAAGCAGACTCCCCGCCTGATGCGGGCAGCACAGGTAAGCAGCGCAGGCATTGAGGAGCAGTGCGCGTGCTGTGGGAGGCAGTGCGGGTGCCCAGCTCGGCAGAGTAGCACGGCGCTGATCGAGCCAACATGGCAGGCCAAGAGGAGGTTCTCTCGCCATCAGCATCACGGGGAGAGAACTACGTCACGAAGTACTATTCCTACTACGTCCCCCGGGGATGGGAGCCGGTGGACCTCGGCAAACCAGGTACTACCTCCCGGTTCAGTTTGCTGTGACACCAGCACCGCATCCATCCCATGCCGTTGATGGAAAGTGCCGCTTGGGGTGGATTAGGTACCACCGAGGCTGAGCTCTTGTGGCTGCAGAGGCATCGATCCACGTCTGACGAGTTACGACTGTGTGCGGTTTAGACCAAACAGCGCCCTCGATCGAGTCGCGCTTTGAGTCGGCGGACGGGAGCCAGAGTGTGTCGGTGACCGCCACCGAGGCATCCAAAGTCAAGCCAACATTCTTCCAGGTACGCACGCGGCCAATGCCGCCGGCGGTGCGCCGTGTCGTTTCCCTAGCGTATGGGGCAACCAGCGGACGCACTCCCCATACCGCGGCTGACTGTGTAGCCCGGACCGCAGCTGCAAGACATCAGCGAGCTGGGCGAGCCGGATGCGGTGTTTCGGATGACTGTGGCGGGGGCCAAGCTGCTCAGAAGCTCATCGCAGGTCATCGAGGGCGAGGAGCGAGACACAGGTGACCGACCGCTGCTCCGCGCCTGTCTCCCAGTCCTGGCGGCCCTTTGTCCATGTGGTGATGGTGCTGCCGCAGTGCTGTGCAGTGCTAGGGGGTGGCCGCTGTCACTGCGTGGGAGGCAGCCATTGCTGATGTCCGGTGCTGCCGCGTGGCGTGGCGGCCAGGGACCATCCGGGGCGTCGTCAAGCAGCCCGACCAGACGCTGTACTTTTACGAGGCTGCCGCCAGCAAGGGGCGGCGGCTGTTCATCACCGTTGCCGCCAAGCAGGGCAAGATCTTCAAGGCCAAGTGCGCCGCCCCGGAGCCGGCAGTCGAGGGCAGCTCGGAGGTGGGCGCGACGCTCGAGACCGTCGCAAAGTCGTTCCGGCTGAAATGAGGCGCCACCGCACACAGACCGGTATCGGTCCATCCCATCCCTGTCCCCCGGCACCATGTGGCAGTTGTGGCCAAGCTCACGCAGATGCTGTTGATGGACACCCAATTTTTAAAGTGAACACTCGAAGCACTTCAGTTTGGGGGGGGGAGTCAGGCACGCCGTCCCACCCCCTGTTTTTTTTCGCCCCCGGACAGACCTGGCAATGGCGAAATACTGGCAGCATCTCTCTGACGGCCGTTTAGGCAGCGATCCAGTTACGGAAAGCCCTGGGTAGGTTTATTCATCTGCTCTCGGGTGGTGACGCTCCGTTATAGTCATCGAGCACATTTGCCAAAGCATTCCGCAAGACTAATTGGAGGCCAATGACGGAATTTATTGTTTCTGCGAAGTGGCGGAAACCTGCAGAGGGCACAGTCGCAGCGATCAGTCTGCGGGCGGTCGGTCCGCAAAGCTGCCATTGGACTCTTGCATGGATCTCCTGAACTACGTACGGGGTAGACAGTGCATGGTATAATCACAGGCACAGCCGCACGCCGTGGTCCGCGCATCCTGCCACTTCAGTTGCGAGCGTACTCTGGCGCATGCTGTGGGTCCCTCTCACCTATGATGGCACCGCGCGCGCCCCATGGTGGGTAGAACACCGAACGCGTCGCGCCATCAACAGGGTCGGATGAGAGAGCTCCTGTGGCGTGTGGGCATGCCAGCGCAGAACGGCAAGTGACGTGTTACATTTCCGTTTTAAGGGCGCAGCGCTGAGCTCGAAGGTCGATGGCGCGCTTCAACCTGTGGTGGGCGGACGGGCAGGGACACCAGTCGCTGATTCCGTGCAGGACATTGCCGGGTGGTACGAGCAAACGTGGGTCGCGTGGGGGTGGCCGGGTTGGTCAAGCAGCTGCGCTTGACCGGAGGGGCGGCGTACAGCGTCGGGCGGCCAGTCACGATGGCATCCACTCCCTCGTCCAGCAGCCTTTGCATCACCTCGGGGGTGTCTGCCGTCCAGCTGTAGAGAGACCGGTCAGCCCTGTGGAGCTTCTCCAGTAAGGCCCGGTCCACCATCTGATGGCTCACCGCGGCGACCTGCACGCATCCCCGGGGCATGCTGGCGTCATGGCAGTGCGCACGGACCGCGCCATGCAAACAAGGGGCAGCGCATGCAGAGCAGCAGACGGCGCGTAGCCGCACGTTTGTCTTCAGGCCGCGGCGGAGCGGGACATCCATGCCCTCCTGCCTGGCTTCCATCGTGAAGTTCATCACCACGTGACCGGTCCGCACGCCGGGCAGGGAAAGCCCAGCTAACAACGCATTGACTCGTGCCACCACAGCGTCCGACTTTGCCCAGACCTGTCGATGCATGCCGGGGAAGGGGTGTCAGCCATCGCAGAGACCGTGCAGGAGAGGCCAGTGCCATAGCGTGGTGCCAAAACAATCTTTATCTTACCAGACCATTTTGGTGCACATGTGGAAAGAATATCCTCTCATTAAGGAGTAAGACTAATGTCACACCCATTCAACCCTAGAGCCCTAAATTCGTTAATTTACGATATTGTTTAAGAAGATATTTCGATGTTTGGTCGCTAAGGTACAGTCAACACGGCTCGAAAGGGACATCTGGGCATCAAGCTCATGACTGCTCGGCTTCAGAGCCATCAAGCCGAAACATTCATTCATTGGGAGAAGAATCTACCAGATCATTTTTGATCACCTCTGGAAAGAATATCCTCTCAGTAAAGAGTAAAACTAATTTGAAACCCTTCAAACCCTAGAGCCCTGAATTCATTATTGTAACGAGTTTGTTTAAGAAGATATTCCAACGTTTGGTTGCTAAGGTACAGCAAACGCGGCTCGAAAGGGATATCTGGGCATCAAGCTCATGACTGCTCGGCTTCAGAGCCATCAAGCCGAAACATTCATTCATTGGGAGAAGAACCAATGCGGTCCGCTTGGCGCATGGATTGCAGACTCAACTCCAGACATGTACTGCACAATGGGGCTGGACTATGTCTGATTCGTCCGGGATGCTGCCTGCATTCAAGCTGATACATTAGCTAGTATGATGCCGAGTGTAAATGTGACCTGGCTCTTGAGCAACCGCGCAATGCTGGTAGCGGCAATCCCCGGTACTGTCTCATTGCAACTGACGTGCGCGTACCAGGCACTTCCGGCAGCGTGTTTCCTCCACCAGCTGGACCACGTGGTAGGCAATTAGCTCCTCATTGAGCGCACGGCCGAGGTGGTCGCTGCGTACACACCAGAGCACGTAGTTGTGGGGTTGGCACGGAGAGCCATCACCCCGCACGGTATGGAGCTGCTCCCCTAAGCAGCGGCCGGTGCCGTAACCCAGCCCATCCTGCGGTACCCGGGCGTGCCTGAACCGTACGGCGTATGACTGACTGAGCTGGACACACCGTGGTCGGGGACACATCCGTGCACAAACTCCTGGCGAACGACACCAGCGAGTACCTGCCATACCGTCTCCCTAGACTAACAGTATACGGGCATTTGCACGTGCCCCGAGTGCGTCCAAGAGCGAATGGTAGACGGCGTCGGTCCAGTCCAAGCCCTAAACCGGTATGGTTATTGTTCATGCGATTGCTGTGAATGGATGAGACGGGAGAGGGATTGTGCTAATATGTTGGATGGATCGCCGACTATCAGGGTGATTCTCGGACCGTGGTAGGCGACATTCCTCATACAAACAAATGAAGGCATGGGGAAACGCCACGCTGGACATGAGGCCACCCACTTGTACGTCTTGACGTCCAGGATCACGACGTCAACACTGGCTTGGACCGCCCGGATCACGTCAATCGCCTGGACTTGGGAACGGGATGGGAAGGGGGACCTGTCACTGGGCATGCGTGGGGTAGCCCAGCGTGGGGGTAAAGCCCGGATAGATTTCAGCCACCCACCTGCATGACGTGATCGCCAGATGCCCATTCCAAGGCGGACAGCTCCTCCGCAGTCAAGTCCCCTACCTGCACCAGCGCATCCGTAGCGGTCAGCGACTACTCGCTGCCTCGGTGGAGTCGGGAGCGGAGCGGTGCTGCGGTTGGTAACCTTGTTACCTGCGTGCGTGCCGGCATGTCGATGCCAGAGAAACGGAACAGCTGCTGCAGTTCTCTGAATGAAAGCATCATCCTGGCATAGCGTCAGTATGGGTTCTGAAACGATGTTGTTCACAGTGATTGTGATAGATGATGCGCATAAAGTGACACATACTTCATACCTGCACACATACACATACTTGTACATGTAAACATATTATGAGTGTGCAAGTGTACATACATATTCATATGCTTGCAACTGACAATCACTTGTGGGAGAGCGAAGGGGGATTGCCTGTCATGAAGGGCAACCAGGACACCATCTGCCGACAAGACGACGTCGACTTCCACGCATCCGTAACGCGCCGTCGCCGCAGCCTGAGGGGCGGTACACATGGCCGGGCCAAGCTGTCAGCGTGGCGATACATCCAACACCGGAATACAGGAGCAATGCCACTGGCAGTTGAGTCGCGGCTGTCGGCCTTGACGCAAGGGAGCGGATGCGCTGCGCGCGGTAGCTGATCAACGCACCTGGAAGGCCGCAAGCGTGTTGGGGGGCGCCGCCTGAGGGTCGCCCCCGTGCGCGCATACCAGCGGCAAGGCCTGCCTGGCGCAGAACGCTGCCGTGGGCGGAGCCTTCCAAAGTTTCTCCCACTCCCCCCCTGGCACGAGCTCTGTTTCCGTGGGCAGCTGCAGCTGGATGGCCGAGTAGAATATCAGAAGGACGGTGACCACCAGGCCGGCAGGGAGGAGCTGCAGCAGGACCCGCCTGGAGCGTGGCGCTTTGCGGGCGACTGCCATCGAAGGACGATACGCGTCGCACTCGGTCACAAAGTGCGCTCATTCGCTACCTGGAAATTGTTGCTGCAGTAAGATATCGGCCCCGGGCCTCACATCCGCGGAGCAGGACGTGTAGTGCGTGCGCGAGCTGGAGCTGGAAGGAGCGAGTACTCGCAGAATAGTTCAAGCGATTATGTCGCCGTCTGTGCCGGAAGTCAAGCGTGTGCATACGAGGTTTCGCGACGATACCACACACACATACAGTACTGCTTATCAGCGCACCGACACCCCTCACAAGGACTGCACTGCCGCCTTCGCTTTGCCCAACATCCCTGCTGCTCTGCTGGCGCCTGGGGATGTAATCCTTAGTCGCTGCGATGTACGAGATAAAATCCTTACCTTAAAATCCTGTACCTGTAGCGTGTGTGTATGTAGGGATCCTCTTTGGCGCAGTTTTCAAAAGCATACGGGAATCGACATTTCACCCCCCCAGAATTCGATACCCGTACATCCGCGGGTACAATCCGACCACAAAACGCCCCCACAAAGCCGCCTCGATGGCCGGCGGTGGCCTACGAACCGCCGACCAGTATTAAAAATAATTAAGCCGGGTCCCTACTTGAGGATTTTTGGGTTAAGTGCGGGGCTCACACTCACACCACCAAAACGACCTCGCTAAATCGCGGTGGAGGCCCTTCGTCAACCGTCATAAGAAGTCGGTAGTGCGTGTACGAAGCTCGGGTTGTGACACTACCCTGAAACAGGTATGCGTTGTCAGCGGGGATGTCATCGGAATCAAAGTCCTCTTGAAAGAAAGCATTCGTAGCCTTGTCTGCGGAGGGGATAACGGTGTAAGACATGTTTGTGTAATCGGCGAGCTCGGTCCAGTTTAACCCGTCATTAGATCCCTGAAGAGTTGAAAACTCACCCACCAGGCTGATCCATGATTCCGTATTCCATAGCCGTACGCCGGTAACAATGGCGGCTTTGGGAAGATGGATGGCGAGGAAGTGAGGTGGGTCCATGTTAGGATCGGCTACCCACGCCTCAAACGACGCACCGAAGATCCTGTCAAACGCTCGCCACCCGAGATAGTTCTCAGCAGCATTACTCGACTCGGTCACTGTGTATCCCTGGTCGCTATAACCACTAAGTGCTGGGACCGGAACAGCTGGTACACTGGTTGTATGGCTACCTAGGGGCTGAATTCCCGACGAGTTCCCCTCTCCGTCAATGAGTTCTACCCAAAACCAATACTGAGTTCCGGGCGATAGACCTGCTGCCGTTTTCAAACCGTTATCGTAATCGTAGCTCACACCGGGGTCGATAGTGCTGGTCGCGGTGCCTATGAAATCCGATGTCACCGTTATAAACGACCCGACTGGGATGTTGTTTGTGGTGTTCTGATACAAACGTATCTCCGAGAAGCCGCTCATTTTGCTTATGAAGAGCAATTTTCCAGCGATTTCGGGATCTGGGGCGCCCTTTCCTCCAGTCTCGTGATGTCCGCCGCGACGTGCCTTATGAAATCAGAAATATTACGGTACGCCCCGTCGTCCACCGAACTTAAAAATGATTCCATATTGATCTCCCGGACCAGCTCGGAGTATCTCGTGGATACCTCATCGTGTTTGTTATAACGTTCCGACCATCCCATTGTACTGGACAGGCTCGAAACGGCTCCCGCGAGGAGCGAAAGGCACCCGGATACGGTCACGGCTATACCGATTTCGCCGGTATGCCTAATACCGAAAACAATGTTAACGCATCCGACCGCCAAACTGATCATAATGTTGCTGTATATCACCGCATCGTACCGTTTCTTGAAATACCGGTAAGCGTCCCCATGAATCTTTCGTTGTTTTCTGGACAACTCGCGCCACCGAAGCAATAACGGATTTTCGATGTCGATACTGACGGGCTCGGAGCCGGCGCTCATTTGTTAGTTTCGGAATACAATTTGGCCATGTATCGAAGGATTGCTAAACCCAATCTCAAGATTTTGACGGCTTGCAATATCGGATATTTCGTACCCCAACGAGTTGGTTTTGATTGAAGTCGTAAACCCAATCAAAGTGTTTCGCCCCACGAAGGTTGCAATGGTTGGAGTGTTGCTTCTGAACTGGCTGATGTTGACCGTAACCACAGAGTTGCTCATTATCTAGAGGCTAAGAGATCATGCCGTGTCGGAAAAAGAGAGGCCTATATCGACGGCCGCCTCCTCATTCCCTGGCGTGGCAGTTAGCGAGAACGAATCAAGGGTCGGGGGAGTTGTATCGGAAGCGGTCGTAATAGTATCGGGCGTAGAAGCTGTAGCCAAAGTCTCGTTCCCGACATTGTCCCTAGCCAACAACCAGCCGTAATAGGTTGTTCCGGGCGTCAATCCGCTGGTCGTATGAGATGTAACCGTACCACCAAGAGGTACACCGTTTGCTTTTATAGCTGCAGCGGTGGGAGCGCTGGTTTGCGTGTCCGAAATCCATAGATACAGACTCTGTACCGCATCGTTGTCGCTAGACGCTATCGTGATATCGATCTCCGAAGTAGCCGGTGTACCGGAGGCGAGGGTGAATGTAGAGATAACCGGCAAGGTATTGTCTTCGGTCGTATACGCACCGAGCGGTGTGATTGACTCATTGCCACTCCCATCAACGAGCCGGAGCCAGAAATATCGTTGAGCGTTGGGGGCGCCGATAATATAGGTGTAATTCAGACTGGACCCAGATATACTGCCAGTAATGTTGGTTTCCGTACGCGTACCCATATCGTTGACTGTGTTCACGCCGAGGTGTGCTTGAGAGACGGCCATTGTTTGTTCAAATTCAAAGAGAAAAGCAATGTCTGATTCTGACAACGTTGTCTCGACCGACGTTAGAAGCGCAGAAAGAAGACCCGGGTCGATCGAAAAGCCTTTCCCGAAGAGCTCGACGAACGCCATCCTAACTTTATCCATACCAAACCCGATAAGCGGGCCGGGGAACTCGATACTCTGTTCTGAAGTCCCGAAGGTGTGGCGGTTCATTTTAATGACGAGGTCAGTAAATTTCCTCAATCCGCTCGGTAGAATGTTATACAAACTACGTAGTGTGATGCATCGTTCATGAGCGCGTATGACACAGCATCACGGAGCTCCAATGTTAGAAACCCCATATGGTCCAAAGGAGGCCTAATAGGAATCCCCACAGTGTCGCTGCAAACTGGTTTGATGCTTTGCTTGTACCCGAAGTACTTTTCGCCCGAGTCATCGTTGCTCCCAGGTAGGTACGCCAAAACGCTTCGGTTTTGGTGCGGATCGATAACAAAGCTTGGGGTCGATATCACAAGCCCGGGGGGCAAGGAGCCTAGTGCCATGTCCACATACACAGGTGAGCAATAGCTCACCGCCACGTTCCAGGGGGTCGTGCGATCCATTTCGAAGGTTTTGAAATCGAACGGGATGCTCACAACGCTCGAGTCGTTGTTGACAAGAGTCGCTAGATTGTCGCCGCTATTGACCCACAAATGATAGAAGCTTTGGGCGATTGGCCTCTCCGGTTCATCTGTCCAAAACACAAGGCTGAAACTGAAATCCTCTTTATCAAACGGTCTGAAAAGGAATATCTCGCGGGACGTGGGGGTATGTGTTTGGAAAAGTCTGAACTGGAGCTCTCCCAGGGTCGCCAGTTGGTCGCCCAGGGTTATACCTCCGCAACAACTCGATTGGAGGTATGGCGTGTCGGCCATTACCCCGTAATAAGCCGTCTGGCGAGCCGAGGGCAGGAGCGCCAGGATGGGGTCCTTGTTACCCTGATTCCAAGCCTTGTGTGTGTTGATCGTCGGAAACGACAAGCACGTCAGAAGGAGTGATAGCGACCGCTGAGTGTTTTGTTCATAAGAGGCTCCGATTGATGACCCCACGACTGGCGTTATCCATTCAACACCGAAGCGCACCAGTTTACCGGCAAACTCGTTGAGACGACCCCGCCCCATATCAAACGCAAAGTCGTACATCTCCCCGCGAGACCGGTCCGCTGAATTTACAAGGATGCGGCTTATCATTTATGTATTCCACCTAAAAAACCGTCTGGGCCATACCGCTAGGGTCAATGAAGAGGATCGCGTCCTGATGAGTGAAAGTATCGATACGGAGAGGTGCAGTAAGAGCTGCCGCGAACTGAGCCTTTAGGTAAATGGTGGATGTGCTCACATCTACACCGCTCTCGGAAACCATGCTCTTGTGGGACTGGGTCTCGAGGTCCTGGGCCACAATGTAGGTCCCCTCACTCGCCACCCAACTGTCTCTGCGGATCTGCCCGTGGTGGTCTAGAGCGCCGAAAGCATGGAAAGCCTTCTGAAGCTCAGCGAACGCCTCAGCATTTGAATCAACAGGTTTCTGAGGAGTCAGTTGACCACCAACGTCATAATGCCAACGACCCTCATCCCCGAAGGGGTTGGTGCGTGTGGAGACGTATTTCGCTGTCCCACTGGCGGCGTTCGTTTGCAGACGGAACATACTGAATATCGTCTTCAATGAACGGTAATTGCCAGAGATAAGTGTATTGATTAGCGTAGAGCCGGTCGCGACGCTCGAGGCGTGGTTGCTAAAGGTGGTCATGGGGATACGATAGCCACCCGCATTCGCCTGGGAAATTGCGTTGGCCACAGAACCATCCAGCTTGATCATTTCCGCGCAAAACTCGACGTCAATCACATCCCATACGCGTGATGCGGTTGAAACCTGGGCGTCCTTCTCCGAAGCGAGGGTAAGATTCAAACGAAGATGGTTCCGTACCATATCACCAACGGGGAGGTACTTATTCTGCATAGTTCCGAGTATGCCCGAGACAAGGGGGAGACACACTGTTATCTCAGCGCTTCCGGCAATTGTCGCGCCAGTACGTGGAGTGGAATTATTCCTGCCTTCAGCAACACTTCCTCCCCATGCGGCTTGCAGGGTGTCACCCTGAGAATCCTCTAGCAGGGCCACCAGCGCCGGATATTGGTCAATGTATTCCAACACGTTGCTACCATAAACAATCTCCAGCAGACGGATAACCGAGTGGGCGGAGTTGTCCAAGACCATGGTATTAGCGGCAGTTTCATCCTTGTTGCGGATCTTGAACTTTAGGTACGACTGCTTCGTGTTGAGATACTCCCCCTTGTTGCCGCACGGGACAGCAATCTGGATGGTATCGCCAGGTTTGAATTCGCGCCCGTTAATAGGAGGAATGTTGTGGCGGTATTTCATGGCCGAAACGGCCCGAGGTTTTGCTGCGTACACGAAAGAGTCCGAAAGGCCGCTCATGGTTTTGATTCATACTTACATAAGTTTTAACTGCCTCGCTCCAGAGGGGAACCTCGCCCCTTGATCGATCGATAGGCATCCTTTACAGCACCGGCCCCGGCTTTAGCGCCGGCGAAATCGAGGCCCCTCCCAGCGATAGCATTTTCGGCCACGCCCGCGAGTGTTCCGACACCTTTTGCCGCGGCACCCACGGAACCAGCTAGAGCGGCGGCCTCGGGGCCGATACCTGGGATGGCGGATAAGACTGGGGTTGCTCCAAGCAGGAAATCGCCCACCTTATTTCCAACTGTGCGTATTCCGTGGGACACTTTACCACCGATGTTTCGGAGAGAGCGCCCGAATTTTGAGAAGAAGCTCATGTTTTGATACGAGATCACAAAATATGATCAAGCCATTGCTTCCTTGAGCCGCTTAAGGAGTTCCTTTTTATTGCCCCCCATAGAAAGTCCCATAGCCTTGAGACGGTCACGCAAATCGTCTCTTAACGCTTTATTTAGCTGATCCAATTGTGTTCCAGCTTCACTCATAACCGGAACTGTCTGCGCTCCAGCTTCACTCATAACCGGAACTGTCTGTGCTTGAGATTCTCGCGCCAGCCGCGACCGCTCGGCCGACCCGCCTAGGGTATGTCCGTCCGTACTGAGTCCCAAGGGAACCCCAGTATTTTGCGGTGTCGCTATTGGCTCCAGCGGCCTCGTTCCGAAGCCGTTATCAATGCTGACGGGTGAATAGCTTGAGTACCCCTTTTCGAACGGGATGAACGGCGGCATAGATGATGCCTCTCCACTGCCGCTTATTCCTGATTGAACCACGTTTACTCGCACGGTCTGCGTTGTATTACCTCTACGCGCCCGGGGTCTGCGTGCGGCCGGCTTCTTCTTGGAAGCTTTCTTTGCAGGTTTCTTCGATTCTTTATTAGTCCTCGGCATGGCTCTTTATTAAATCAAACCGCTTATAAAATTTTGTTTGCTCGACGTCTGCAAAAAGGAAAGAGTATTGGGAGTCAAAAACAAAGCGCATGAGCCGCTCCGCCTCTGATTTGTCCATAGATATCAGCTCTTCGAAAATTGCGGTATATTCCTTTTTGTTTCTCGGTTTGAACATGGCGAAATGAGACAACGTTTTGCGTATGGAAAGAGGCATTGCGATATACGACTGTACTAGAACTATTATAGAAAGGCGGTAGTGCCGGCGGTTGTATATAAGATCCTTGAGCTCTCGTTGAATATCGGCGTCTTTTAACGCTACGGTTACGTCGTCTAGGATAAGTAGAGAGCTCTTTTTGTCCGCCGCCGCGTCCTTAACAGAAGCGGTTATGTTTTCTAGACTACTATAGTCTAGCTCATCATGGATACGCTCGTGGCCCTCGAACGGGTTGTTTTTTAGGCTAGCCACGGAGTGAGATGGCATGACGACGTGTACATGATGAAACGCCTTGCAATATGCATTCCTGCTCGTGAGGAGGTTGATCATGAGCGACGT
Source organism: Tetraselmis striata (assembly GCA_006384855.1). Taxonomy (NCBI): domain Eukaryota; kingdom Viridiplantae; phylum Chlorophyta; class Chlorodendrophyceae; order Chlorodendrales; family Chlorodendraceae; genus Tetraselmis; species Tetraselmis striata. The sequence goes on from VCJN01000664.1 coordinate 50,855, forward strand.
TTTACCGCTCCCGGCCGATCCAATGATCGCCATGAAAAATGGCCGGCACGGAAGTGGTTTCTCGATTTGCTTCGATATCGGTTTGTCGCAAAGAAATACCGGGGGATTAAGCTTGAACGCCGACCTCTCGGCTATTTCGAATTCTTTTTTCGGCATTGCTTTTTGATCTTACTTTTGATTTCCTTAGCACCAGCCTCCGCCCAACACTGAATCTCGAGAAGCTCACATTGCTCAGGCGTAAATCCCGGGTAGTTTGCCGCCCACCAATCACGCTTACCGTAATTAGGTTCGCGTAGCAGCAAAAAATCGATGGCGCTAATCTCAGGCTTGGTCTGTTTGTCATTCATTTTTTCTATTATAGATAGAAAAAGCATGAACCCATGGACGATAGCATGGAACATACAGCCTGGTAGCCCTCGGAATGATGACGTACTTGAGCGAGTGTCTGGTGAAGGCTCGAGTGATGAGCAAAACCCCGAACCAGAAAGAGGAGTAACCAAGCGACCGCCAAGCAGTCGGCAGTCCAAACATTTGCAACAAGCTCGTCGCGCAAAGAGTGAAAAACGATTGTTAATGGAAAAGCTTTATGCCGAGCACATGGCTCCCAAACCACCGCCAAAGGCTACTGGGGCTGTGACAAAGCCGAAGCGTGCTAGAGCACACAAGCCTGCGGCTCCCCCGGTAGAGGAAGTAGAAGAGCCAAAGGCTACTGATCAGTTTCAATTCGTGATATACTAATCAAATGTTGCAGCAGTTGTTTCTCGATACGCAGCACAGCGACTTCGTGCTTCAAGACGGTACCCATGTGTTTTGGCTCCCCGACTCGATTATCGCCCCAGAAAGGCATTATTTAGAGGCCCGGCTTCTAAATGTCTGGATCCCACACACCTTCTACAGTGTTTTCGAACACAACGATACGCTCGCGGTGAGGTTCTTCCCCCCTGGTGATCCAAGCGGCCGATACGAGGAAATCAAGTTGCCCCACGGAAATAGATCGATAGACGAGCTGATTGAGATAATCAACCCACAACTCCAGTACACGTTCGAAATGGTGTATTCACAGGCGACAAACAAGATCACGTTCGTATCCGACCACCTAGCCGAAATTGTCATAGAACCAGCCACTACTTGCGGCTCTTTGCTTGGCTTAACAGCGGGCGAGGTCAGTGTTGATGGGCAGCTGTCGGCGTCAAGGGGCGTCGACCTCACAAGGACCTCATCGATTTTCATGCGGACGTCGCTACACACCTCCAACCGCGATCCCATCACTAGGCGAACATCGGACGTCCTCGCAAAAATCCCAGTTACGTCGCAATTCAACGAACTAGAGCACTACTCAACCGATGCATGGGTGGAATGCAAAAACATCAATCTCTCTTACATTGTGTGTAGGCTAGAAGATGATAACGGCAGATTTCTTGATCTAAACGGGGGGCGATGGATAGCGACAATTAAACTACGAATAACCAAAAGCGATGAACCGATCCCGGACAGCGTCCGCGCCCTTGAAAGTCAACGGGAGGAGGAGGCTCGAGGTGGACAACAGCGAGCTACAGCTGGAGATAGCGAGCCTAAGCAACGAGATCGCAACGAACGGAGCAAATCTGATTGATCTTGAGGGGGATGTCGCTTCTCTCAGCAATGAGCTTTGGGAGGCCCAAGCTCGACAAGATTTGGAGCTCGAGACGGCTTGTAATGAGCTTTGGTTGGACCAGTCTAGACAAGATTTGGAGCTCGAGACGGCTTGTAATGAGCTTTGGTTGGACCAGGCTAGACAAGATTTGCAGCTCGAGACGGCTTGTAATGAGCTTTGGGGCGATCAAGAGCGGCAGGACTTAGCCATTGCGACGCTGAGCAACGATGTTGCCGCTATAGACGTGACCAGCTACATACCACAAAGCGAAAAAGAGTGGTTCAAGGTCGATATCATTCAGCCCTTGGCTATCACACCAGACCCCGAAATCGGTATCATAGATGTGTACGGGCACCTCCGCGATCCGATAGGAGGGCTACATGATATCGGTGAAGCCGGTAAACCTTGGCGCCATGTGTACGCTGAAGAAGGCACTTTTTCAAACCCACAAAACCTGCGGTTCACGTCGTTTCAAGGAGTTGATGGTGATTACAGCTTGTCGGATCTCATCGAGTACGCTATTTCATTGGTTGAGTCCGACGTAAAGCTTCTTCCGGTTGAGGGCGGAAACGCAGTTGTGGGAACCGCCGCTGATACTCGAGACCTCGGCACATTTAACTTCCCATGGCGGGAAATCATCGCCGATGAGCTAACGGCGTATGTTTCAGTAACAACGCCCCGGCTCCAGGAGAAGATATGGAACCAGGGTATTACGGTGAAAGGTGATCTTATACCATTCGACATCAATCCGGGGTTCCCGCCTCTGAGCCGCGTGGGGAACTCCACCTTCCCGTTTCTCGAAGGGCATTTCGGCAACCTCTACGCCGGCAACCTCTTCGCAAACGATTCCGGCGGAACAACGCGCCGCGTTTTGCTGGAAGGCGACACGGTTTCATCCTCTCTCGACTGGGTCGATATTACAGGTGACCAGTCGGTTGTAAACCTCTCGGGCTTCAACCTCGACGTCGACTACACAGGCCCCGCCGGACCCGCGGGACCGCAGGGCCCCGCAGGAGCAGACTCGACTGTACCAGGACCACAGGGACCGCAGGGTGAGACGGGAGCGGCTGGGCCGGCTGGGCCACAGGGGCCCGCAGGAGCGGACTCGACTGTACCTGGCCCGGAAGGTCCAGCTGGCCCACAGGGGCCCGCAGGAGCCGACTCTACTGTACCTGGCCCGGAAGGACCTCAAGGCGCTACAGGACCGGCTGGACCACAAGGAGCCGCAGGAGCATACTCGACTGTACCAGGACCGGCAGGTCCGGCGGGACCCACAGGACCCGCGGGACCACAGGGAGCGGCAGGGCCGGAAGGTCCAGCTGGCCCAGAGGGCCCCGCAGGAGCCGACTCTACTGTACCTGGCCCGGAAGGACCCGCAGGCGCTACAGGACCGGCTGGACCACAAGGAGCCGCAGGAGCGGACTCGACTGTGCCCGGCCCGGAAGGACCCGCAGGCGCTACTGGCCCGGCTGGACCCCAGGGACCCGCAGGAGCGGACTCGACTGTACCAGGGCCGGAAGGTCCCGCAGGCGCTACTGGCCCGGCTGGACCCCAGGGACCCGCAGGAGCGGACTCGACTGTACCAGGGCCAGAAGGTCCCCAGGGGCCGGAGGGTCCGGCTGGCTCTGACGCGAACTCAGATTGGGTGACGCTTCCCAACAGGCCACTTTGGACGGACAATTTCATATACACGCAAAATGTCGGCCCCCAGATGTACCCCACCGAAACCACCAACTACGACATCGTCGCGCTCGACAGCGTCACGCCCACCTCCAACCTGGGTTACAACCTGGGCCAGGACCAGCTTAGATGGCTTTTCCTCTACGCCGGCACCTGCCGCTTCTCCGACGTCGTCGAAATCGGAACCATCGCCGACCGCGTACGGCTGGCCTACGACACCGCCTCGAACCTCATGACGCTCGACCGCCCCCTCACACTCTCGCGAACGCCAGAACTGGACTCCGAGGCCGCGACCAAGGCCTACGTCGATACCGCGGTCGCCGGCGTCACCCCCGCGACGGACTGGGCCTCAGTAACGGGGGCCTCGAAACCGCTCATAAACTACGACGGCTCCGATATGCTTTTCGGCGAAAGCGCCGTTCCAACCCTGAACCAAACGTGGGACCTGGGCAAGCCGAACACCAGGTGGCGTGATATCTACACCCAGTTCCTCACGGCGAGCACCGGGGCGTACGTCGGGTCCCTCGAGTGCGCGCTTCTCACCGGGAACTCGGTGATGTCCATAAACGGGAACAAGATCACGCAGGTGGGGGCGCCCACCACAGGCACGGACGCCGTTAACAAATCCTACGTCGATAACGCGGTCGCAACGGGAGGAACCCCGAACTGGTCGGCGATTGTCGACAAACCCGATTGGCTGGCCAGCGTGTTCACGAATCTCTTAGATGTTACACAATTCGACGGAGAGGTGTGGGTCACCGACCGGCTGTACATTTCAAATTCCTCGGGCGGAGCGGTTTTCACTATCTACCACTTTGACAACCAGCTCAATATCACGACGCACTTGGGGTTGCAGAACAATCGCCTCACTCAATGCGGGGACCCCGTGGCAACCACCGACGCCGCGAACAAGCGGTACGTCGACGGCGGTCTCGCCGACGCCAGGGACTTCTCGGCCGATATGATGGAGATCACCCGGCGCGGTTTGGCTTCGGTGAAGCTCGAGCAAGGGGGTGGGGTTAAAAGCTCCGACGGAACCCAATTCATGTACCTCCTGGTGGTCGTGGACCAGTTCTACCTCACGGGGACACTCCCCGGCGGCGGGACGTATACGGGAGGTAAAATCGTGTATTCAATCTACGATAAAACCACCGGTGTCTTCCGGGAATCGGTCGAACGCCCGTTAACGGCCAACTCCACCACCGGGTTCGATATCTCTAACGGGGCCTTGTACCCCTCCTGGCAGAGGAATTACTACTTCGCACCCCGTGTGAAGGTGTCGATCACGTACACGGTCTCCGTGGGCGGCGTGACCCACACGATCGATTACGGTTCAACGGTTTTGAGTTTCGATAGCTACGTTCAGGCGCCGAGCGTACAATTTGTAATCAAAGAGTTCTAATAGATTTGCCTCAAAGTATTGGAACAGTCATGCCGGCATGACAGTTTTAGTAGTTAAAGCAAATGCAAGCATCGGCAAACGCCATTCGCCTAGCGCGCATTCGCGGGCACATCGAGGCTGCCGAAGACCCCGTACGCGTGTTTGCTGACGAGTATGACAATGGCGATGCGGATGTCAAAGATGCCTTAAGAGAGGTGTGGGAAGCCAAATTCATGTCCCGAACAGAAGACCCTACAAAAGCCGAGAGGCGGTTTGCTCAATATCTTTCTCTTGGACGCCGGGCTAAGCCGCGGCGTACCAACCGCGCCATAAAGGATGTTATTGGGCTGGCCGCCGGTGCACGAACAAAGATCCAGTTCCTCCTTGGCAAGCCCGCCTCAACCCGGATGCCCGAGTGGATATGGGCGGTCGTATACAAAGTGCGCGTTAGGATGTTGTCGGCCGCTGCGCGTGCCGCCGTAGCCTCGAATTCACTACTAGCTCTCTTAGCGCCTATGATATACATAGGCCATCGTCGGGACTCGGCGGTTGTTAGAGAAAGGGTACGAATATCCGATGCTCGGCGCCGTACGCGCTCCGCAAACGGTCTGGTCGAACTAACTCGGTTGTGGCTTGGCGCTGGGTTGACTCATGGGACCGATTTCAAATTCGATGAATTTTGGACTGAAGAGGTGCTAGGTCGCGCCGATCATGGACACGGCCTAGAAGCTTCAAACGCGATAGATGCAAGCGTACGTGAGGACCAGGTTAGGCTAGACGTCATTACCTCGTTTCTCAACGGTACCACCCCGCGCCCATTCAATTCTAAGATAGACAATAGCTTGCTTGGTGTTGCTAATATATCGGGTCTATTAGGACCGCATAGCAAGCCGCTAGCCCAACTAGACGTTCCGGCCCTCAAAGCAAAGCTCTCCAAAGCTAGAAGTGTGTTGGCGCGCAAGCGCTCTGGATACACACGTAAATTCATGAAGGACGAGACCGGCCAACGAGTGTTACCTCAACTCGGTGTCACGGAAGACGGATTGGGACAAAAGCGTACGGCTCAACTAACGCAAGCGCAACGCGCTGCTAAGTTACGCTCAATGAATGCTGTTTAAGCGGCAATCGCACGGTGGTGTCCATGCGCAAGTGTGTTAACTCCGTCGGAGCAAATCCACCGCTTCGTATCGATTGGGCTCAGTCCGACCTTGCTGATCGAGTTAGTGTGAATCTTTTGGTTGCGGCTCTGAATACATGTTTGCTTGACACAATGGATGGCGCCCCCCAACACCTCCTTGTATCGCTCCATGTTTAAATCTCGCTTGATCACGTATTTCTTCACACCCTTGCATGTCGATTTATAGCTTGTAGATCCATCGATCGAAACCTTCTCGTAGGAGTACACCTTGGGCCGCAACCCGACAAACTCGCTCATCACCGCAAACTCTCCGTCAGCGCACTCGTCCTTAAACTTACCAAGGACCTTCTTGTTGGTCTTATCGTGGAGCGGGTGGTCAGCCGGAAAGCCCGAAAGATCGAGGTGCTCTCGCATCTCGCTCATGTCTCTGTAGAGATCCGGAGTTTCGATGTGGTAACACAAGCTGTCCGTGTCAGTGAACATGAGCTTCAACTTGTCTCCATACCGGGGTTTCATTACCTCGTAGTGGTACTGGAACATGTGACGCTTAGAAAGATCTAGGATAGATGCGCCCATGAAGATTGGCTTGTCGAGCTCCACCACGTCTTTCTTTAGGTCGACCCCCATGAGATGGGTTGTTTTGATGTCACCGACCGGCACAAGGCGCTTGAAAGTCGCACGAGCGGTGTACCGTGCACGCTGCTCGTCGGAGCAAGCAAAGCGGAAGTTCGAACGGGCTCGTACATTTTCCATCGTCTTGCCAAAGCAAGCATTGTTCATGAGCTTATAAAAGTCCTTCTCAAAGTCGTTCTTTGCTGTCGCGCGCTTGGTAGTGTTGAACTCGATCCACGGCTTCATCATTGGCTGTTGAAAGCATCTCACAACACGGTGAAGCTTGGTCACCACCATACCATGCTTGACATAGAGCTGAAGAACCCTGGCGTCGACCTTGTACTTGATGCGGCCCTTGAAGTGACCCGCAAGCTTCTCGCATGATGCGATCTTTGAATCGGTTTGCGTGGCCATCTCCCGACAGTACGAGCTAGCGTCCTCCTCACCAAGCGTGACCTTCTCTGGTGCCAACGGGAGGTCATTGTGTGAGTCGTGAAGGTGCTCCGGGTACTTCATGTCGACCTCAACAAAGCAGCCTTGGCCACCTTCCCAATCACCACTCAAGACATCATCGATTGTCATATCCTCTTCCCATCGGAAGCCGTGCGTCGGAAGATGCTGAACCATGCTCAGTCCATATAGATTGTTAGCGTCTTGGTAGGACAACCACGTTGTCGGCTTGGTTTTGTTGTAGCCATCAACGAAAGGGTTGTTAGCTCGTGCATGTCGTGTTGTGATCTGGGACACGCCTCCACGGATCGCTTCCTCAAAAAACGAGTACATGTCGAGGTCAGTAATAAGCTGGATATCGACAAACCCCTTCTGGCCAGCCATCTGCAGAAGCGCGCTCCAAGCAAAGGACGGAAGCGTGATGAAGTGCATAGGATCGAGCGTGTAATCCTTGATTGCTAGCTTGCGGAAGGCCTCGAAGATGTCAGCAAGGAGTAACACATCTGTTTTCAAGTAGATGTCGTGGTAGTCCTTGAAGGTTGCGCATCCTAGCTTATTCCATACCCACTTGGCATGTAAGTAGTCCTTGAGGTCGCACTCCGAGTCAGTTAAATCATTCTTGAAAGCGTGAATCGAAGGAAGCTCGGTCTTCGAGAAGTTGGAAAGGCGAGCCCATTTGTACGGGTATACGCCCTTACGGCTGAAACGAAGCAATTCGTCGTTGGTCATAGATTTTTCAAAGTGATTGTTGAACCGGGGCGCGTTGCTCGATTCATCCCCGATCAGATTCTTAGCAAGAGTCTCAAGCGACGCAGGTAGAAAGGCGCACGAATCGATAAACCGGTAGCCACTTACCGAGACAGTTTTGAAGTTCTCTGTGTTATTTGGCACAGCATCGATACCAAGCTCGTACTTGTCACCAACACGAGAAAGCGCATCAAGGATGTGATGAAAATCATATCCGATTCCGTTGTGAAAGACGACTGGAATCTTGTGGCTAGCCATTTTGAGCTGTAGATTGCATGAGTTGTGGCATGCTCCAATGAACTCTCCGGTTGCATGGTTGTGGTGTCTCACTCGGTCGGAACCTAGCTCTTTCTGGCAGTGACAACATTTTTCCGCCTCGATGAAATGTTTCTCGTCGCTCTGCGTCATGTCCATAGGGATATTGCGGGTCCAGTCATCGAAAAGATCGGTATGAATTTCACCAAGACGCTTCACAAACCGGTCGGCAGCATCGTTCCCGACGTACGTTTCGAGTCGGTTGTTGACAGTACTATCCTTGACGTCGCTCACGACGGTAAAGCCATACGAAATCACACAATGCTCATCGACATGCTCTGACCCCGATCCGTAATTCTCGTTCTTCGGTACCAACTCGCATTCAAAGTCGGCGTAGATGGCGACTGGACACCTCATCATGTGCTCAGCCCTCGCTCGCAGCTTCAAGGTGCTCAGCTCCTTGCAAGGCATTTTCACTCTGACTGCCTCGATAAGCGAGCAACCCTTCATGTGCTCCGCCAAGCGGTCGGGGCATTTGAAACCCGTTAGGCATCGCTCGCAAATGTGCATGTGAAAACCGTTCTTTGAGTTTACAAGACGACTGAGACTCTTAACAAGCACATAGTGCTCCTCAAAAATGAGAAGGTTGACGTGCTTGTCGAGCTTGTTTTTCGATGCATACGCGACGATCACCCCCTCCTCAAAATCATACTCATAGAGATTTACGCTGATGTTGTTCAGACGTTCAAACTTTGGGATGTCGTTGACCTTGACTGGAAAGTTGATGCCGGTGAAATCAAGATCGCTTGCGTATGCCTTATATTTGCTGACACGATCTGCATCCTTCTCGACCGGGTGGATACCGGCTAGCACTGACCACATGAAGCACTTGTCATCCTTGTTTTTTACGTTGATGCATGCCCTTTTGTTAGCAATCTCAGGCGGAAGCGGCTTGTATCCGCGAGCTGTCCTCGGCTTAAACGACGAAGTGCCAATCTTGGCCCCAACCACACGATTGAAAATCCAGTTCGAGCCGGCTGCATTGGACGAGTTGTCAAGCACCGTTTGTGGGCTCTCTGTACCCTGCTCGATGCGCAGCAAATAAAGGTTGATGTCCTCACTAGAGTAAATCGACTCGTTGGCGTTATAGTAAACTGATACATTCGTGCGGATATTTTGTCCGTCTACAACTTTCACAGAGTAGAACTCAAGGTGGATATTGATCCACGTCTTAAACTTTGTTGAACGCAACATGACCCGCTCTAGACCATGAAGAATGCCAGAAAGCGTAGTCCGAATGTCACTCATGTCCAAGTCGAAATTGGTTCCATAGCTCTTGATATACCATAGCTTCACTCCTGGGAAGTTGTCGGGAGTCACGAGAGGGCCCACAGAAATGCGGTCGCGTCTCGAGGCCTTGCGCTCTGAAATATCGCTCGACAGAATATCTCCAATAATTGTACCCCGGGTCCGTGTGTTTCTCTGAAGGACCGCACGGCGACGCTCCCTCCTAGTGCCCGGGGTTAGGGTGGCCCGAGACCGGCGACCCCGGGGGTGAAGGCCCCGGGGTTTGCCGCCCGCCGATCCTCGGCATCGAAGGAGCGCTTAAGGTTGGTCCGGCGGAGGCCGGCGACCCGCCTCTCGCTCGCGCTCATGGGATTGCCACTGGCCGCCCGGAGAACTGGGTCGAAGTTAGCCAATCGGATTTCGCGGAGGGCCCGGCGATTTGCCTCGGAAGGATCCATGCGCCTGGGGAGATCGGGGACATGGATGGTGAACATGTTACTCTCTTCTTAGAATGCCTGGGAGAAAAAAATTTCTGGACTCAGACGCACCGGGGGTTTTTATATAGGCCCCGGGAATTTTCTCGGGTGCTCAAACGCACCGCGTTTGAGATTCAGCCCAGTAAGGTCTCATAATTGAAAGATTTCACCTCTTTTTCATAATCATGATGTTATCCAGCTCGGAATTCTTGCGTTTATGACTCATTTTCGATGCTTTCAAGAAATGAGGCCATGAGTTTTCTTTTTTTGTAGTCGGCATTGCTGTATCCTCTGTTCAATTCGAGAAAACGCTCATAATTATTGCTACGCCAACGATTTGTTTTTATTTTATACTTTTCCTTGTTATCTTTGTAGTACTGTATACACAAGTCTCGCTTTCGCTCCCTATTAGCATCACGGTAGGACGATTGGATACTTTATTTTTCTGACGATATTCTTTGTCGTAAATACGCTTACGCTCGCGCTTCTCCTCCTGAGTTAAACCATTCATTTATACTCAGCCCCCCACATTATTTTCTTAGAGTCAGACGCGCGTGTCTGCGAGTAGTACTCGTGACGAGTAATTTACTGTATGATCACTTCATTTCCCAAAACGTACTGCGGTAAGTACTGTTTTGATTACTTCATTTCCTTCACAACTGCTGGGGATTTCTTGGTCATAATAGAACCTGGTCACGGGCCCTATTTATGACCAGGGGGCATTCTGACCAAGAAATCCCCAAGTAGGGACCCGGCTTAATTATTTTTAATACTGGTCGGCGGTTCGTAGGCCACCGCGGGCCATCGAGGCGGCTTTGTGGGGGCGTTTTGTGGTCGGATTGTACCCGCGGATGTACGGGTATCGAATTCTGGGGGGTGAAATGCCGATTCCCGTATGCTTTTGAAAACTGCGCCAAAGAGGATCCCTACATACACACACGCTACGACTAAAGATTAGTGCGAAGGATTATGTATGTACCGTAAGTATTACTATATCTATGTCTGTGCGAAGGATTATGTTAGTTCTGTTTGTAGTGCGCTTTTGTGAAAGCCCTTATGTAATTAAGGATTAGTGTGAATTACAAAGGAGGTCAGTGAAAATATCCACCTCTAAAAGCAGTGGATTTGTTCTAAACTAGTTTATGTGGTTTCTCTACCTGTACGAGATAGCCCTGGCGCGGCGCCCGTAGCGCGTGTGCGCGCGCGCACGATTGCGGGGGCCGGTCAGAGCCACCACCTGCTTTCACGGCGGACCGACCGGTCACTCTCCTTTGCTGTGGCACGCTCCATCGAGCGCACCACAGCAAAGTCGCGGCAATTTTGCCGCGCAGGGTGCCGGTCTTCCGCCATCGTACCATGTACGGTGAGCGACGCCTTTCGGGGGGCCCCCCTGGGAGAAACCCGTTAGGGTTTGTGTGGTTAATGTACGCGCGCCGCTTGCGACGTGCTAACTACTACCCGCGAACGAGCTGCTGATTACTCGCCCAACGCGAGGAGAGGACGAAGCTGCAGCGCTTCCCCATTCAGTGGAACAAGGTCCAAGACCTTCGACCAGTGTCGACCAACAGTAACCCCTGGCTGCCCTTTCCCGTGTGGGCATGGCTCGATCTGTACGGGCCCTACTCGGCGTAGGTGTCGCGATGCGCTCCGATTGGGGCGTATGCCGGCGTATGCCCGTCGTCTAGTACAGATTCGAGTACAAAGTGACAGTACACTGCCAGTGGGCCAAGCCAGCGCCCAGTGGCACATGGCTACTCCCACGCCGCGGCACTCCTACCTGTGCCGCGCACCGTGGACCCTGACGCCGACGCGGAGAGGGCCAGCAGAGCGACAGGGCGCTCTGCTCGCCCCCTCGCGACATCCATCGCGCCAATTCCTGTACTCCCGACTCCCCTTTTATGAGACATCGCGTCCGTCGTAATCTCGGCAACTGGCAAGCCGCTGGCGCAAATCGCAGTGTTCTCAACTGGATATCCCGAGGTGTACGCGTTCCTTTCTTGGACGGGCTTGCCCCACCTTCTTTTCATCATGGGGTGTCAATGGGGGATGCTACTCCTGCTCAAACTGGAGTTTTATGGACGGTGAATTGGCTCGCTTCCTGGCCGTTGGGGCCTGGGAGCGAGGCTACTGCGCAAAATGGGTGTCCCGGCTGTTCCTGGTTCCTAAGCCTGGAACAAACAAATGGAGGCTCATCATTGACCTTCGCCCCCTGAACCGCTATTGTGAGACGCGCGATCTTTCGTTTGAGACGCTTTCGCATTTACGCAACCTGGCGCGCCCTGGGGACTACATGTTACATATGGCCTGCAAGACGGGTTTTACGCGGTTGGAATCGCCCCTGAGGACAGGGATTTTTTCACTGTCGATTACCGCGGCACTCTGTACCGACTGGCTGGCCTTCCCATGGGCTGGTCTCTGTCCCCCTATTACTTCTGCCAATTCACCAACGTCCTCACTAGGGCATTGCGTCGTAACCCGGCTGAAGCAGATGGCACACCTATTTTCCGGCGACGATTTGGCCTGCGCATGTTGCCCTACATGGACGATTTCCTGTTTCTAGCTCGGACTCAGGCTGAGGCCATCTGGCAACGTGACTACATCGAACGCCACCTCTCGGGCTTTGGTCTGCTGCGCAACCCCAACAAGGGCGTGTGGGAGCCCACCCAGAAGCTCGTGCACCTGGGGTTAGAAATTGACACATCGGGGTCACCTACTCTTCGTGCGCCCGCTGAGAAACTCGCCAGCATTGCTCGCGCGGCCAAACGCCTAATCCAACGAGCAAAACGCGATCGTCGGTGGTTGCCAGCTCGCTGAGTTGGCCGCTCTTCGCGGGCAAATGCCAGTTTCTCTACTTTGGCCCATTGCCCCCTGCCCGTTTCTACCTTCGGTGAAGCTGCATGATGTGCTCAAGACGCGCGACTCTTGGTCCGGCCGCGTCAAGCTTACCCGCCCACCCCAAAGCCCCCCCCTCCCCGAGGGCCCGGGCGATCTGCAATGGTGGGTGGGTGGCCCAACCCACACATACGGCCGCCCCATTAACCAGCCCCGTCGAAACGGATACCTCACGTCGACAGTTCGTCCTACGGCTGGGGTGCCGTTTTGAACGAGCACCATTGAAGCTCGGGGTTTTTTGGTACGGACGATGACCGCAATGTCGCACATTACCCTGAAAGGAGCTCAAGCCCGTCGCGCTTGGCATATCGAGTCCTTCCTCCCCATGCTCCAAAACCGCCACATCCGCTTGCACGAGGATAACCAAGCAGTTGTCGGCGTCCTCACTAACCTCACCTCTCGCTCTCCACGCCTCATGGCTGAGCTACGCAAAACGTGGTACCTCATGGACACGCACGGCATCACCCTTTCCGTGCGCTACATCCGTTCTGCGGCGAATATCTGGGCTGACCGCCTTAGTCGCGAGGTTGATTGCGACGACTGGCAGTTCAACCCTCGTCGATTCGCCTCGCTCACTGCTAAATGGGGCGCCTGCACCATCGACCGCTTCGCGACTTCTGAAAACGCCCTCCTGCCCCGCTACAACGCCCGTTGGCGTGACCCGCGGTGCGAGGCCGTCGACGCCCTGCGCCTCTCCGACGCTGCATGGCGTTGCGAACGTAACTGGTGTAACCCTCCGTGGAACCTCATCGGCGATCTAGTCTCCAAACTTGAGTCCAGCGGTGCCCCAGCCATCGTCATTGTTCCCTACTGGCCTGACAAAGCTTGGTACCAGCTCCTCTCGGAGATGTGCTCCGACATGCGCTCTTGGAAGCCGCGCCACGACCTCTTCATTCCTGGCCGTACCGGCGACCGCCTTCCTGTGGGCGCACCCCGCTGGCCTGTCGTCGCCTTCAACATTCCCGCCCGTGACCCCCGCCCGTGGCCTGCTGCGCCCGGCATTTTCTAGTCGGCAAACCAGACGATCCTTGTGAAATGTTCTAAACTAGTTTATGTGGTTTCTCTACCTGTACGAGATAGCCCTGGCGCGGCGCCCGTAGCGCGTGTGTGCGCGCGCGCACGATTGCGGGGGCCGGTCAGAGCCACCACCTGCCTTCACGGCGGACCGACCGGTCACTCTCCTTTGCTGTGGCACGCTCCATCGAGCGCACCACAGCCCGCCCAACCCTCCCTGGCTGTGGGATCGTATGCCTGCAAATTCCTGAATATCACAACCTGTAACCAGACCTGGCATTCTTCGGCAAACCAGACGATCCTTGTGAAATGGTGATTTCCGATATCGCCTTCTGCTGCTAGCTCATGTAATTTACCTCTAAAAGCAGTCGTACTAATAAGAGATCGGCACTCGTACGGGTACAGGTAGTATATATTTAAAAGCAACACGGGCAGTCGCTCTATACAGTCGATGTCGGCTCCGCGCCTGCTTTTTTTCTTTTTTCGTCCCCGGGACAGGACTGGCACAAGTGAAACCCTTGCAGCGTCTCTACGACGGCCGTTTGAGCAGCAATCCAGTTACGGAAAGCCCTGGGAAGGCGACGCTCCGTTATAGTC